>JARWCS010049675.1:0-16137 GCA_034783895.1 Geukensia demissa
GGGGTTAAAAAATGTGATTTTGCAGTAGATGAGAAATTTTTATTTTTCATCCGATTTTGATGGGGTTTTTTGCATTTAGTTCCTCTCAATGAGAGCTTTCAGCAATATGTCAACAGATTTTCTCTATCTTTTACCATTTTTGAGGTAGAAGGGGTCAAAGCCGGGGGAATTAATTTCGTATAATGTGGAAAATTTTATTTTTCATCTGATTTTGATGGGAGTTTCTCCAAATGATTCCTTTTAAAAAATTTAACAAAATTAACACAGTTTTGAGGATAATATGAGTCAACATGATCATTTATCCAGTCATATTACTGTTTCCAGCACTTTACTGTGTCCAGCACATTATTTGTGTCCAACAAAATACTGTGTCCACTCTTACCCAAAAGTTCATTTGTTCACCTTTCACATGTCAACATTCTGCGGTCGTATCATGCTGCACTTGCGAAGCACCTGAGTTTCTGTTTTAAGGAATGTTTTGATCTTCGTGACAGGCTTGGTTGAAAAATGGTGGGCATCTTTGTGGCAGGCTGAGATGCCGGATATAATTTTGGTAGGGGTTGTCCCAAGAACAACTCCACCAAACTTTTGTTTTAATTGGCCCAGGGGAGAAGACATTGATAAACGGTTGATAGATGAAAAGACAGACTGATGATTGACAGATGACTGAGGTCAAGTGATGGCTCAAGATCACTTGGTTGCAATTTGCCCAGCAGTATTGTTTCTGAGTTGTTTAACTGTTCGAGAATACTCCTTTTTTACCCCAGTCTCAAGTTTATGTCTCTGAAGGCCCTCCTTTTTGTTCTGCTTGGTGGAAACAAATGCAACTATAAAGCTATAACTGATTTTTAAGTACTGGAAAATGGCAAATCAGATATATTAAGGAATTTGTTATAGGACACCAATGCTACTTTCACTTCTGGTTAAATACAGCGAAATCTTCAAACCCAAGGAATAAGGCAGGTATTGTCTTCTATACCTGACTGCAGAGTCTACAATAGTGTCCCCATGAAGTCAACTGTGGTGTCAGGATACTTAGTGTGCTCTGCTGAGCTAATTGACCTCTACCAAACTTTTTAGTACAACATTCCTTCCTGGCAAGGACCAGAGACAAGTCTCTGTCAGATGGGCGATACAGGCCCCTGGGAGTTTTTGGTTTAAAATTTATTCATGTGCTCATTTTTTTAATTGGAACCCCGCTTGCGATACATAACAAATGAATTACACTTAAAATTCATTTAGGCGCGCCATGATGCATTTTTGCATCCTAATGAAATTAATTAATTATCACGCAGCGTTGACAATGTGTACTCCTGGTGTCGCGCTAGCGTGTGCAAAGGGCCACTTCCGACAAACAAATGGTTACATTGTAATTTTATAATCATTATAAAATTACAATGTAAAATCACTGTAGAGAATTAAAAACCGTTCCAACAAACTTTGACATAGAGTATAGAAATAAATTTGGATTGGCCTTACTGATCATCAACAATTATATGCAATAGAGGAAATGGACTATAGATCAACAAAAGAATATCCATTATATTTTAAAAGTATATATATGTAGTTTAGTCTTATAATAATAATAATAATAATGATAAATATTTTATTTTAAGAGGGTTACAACAGTTAGTACAAATACTAATCTCCCCTTAGGCCTTCATATAATACAAATACAAATAAAATTATTTGCAATTTAATTAAAAAACAAACTTGAAAATGATAACCCTTATTTTGTTTATATACATGAAGGTAAATTGATTAAGAATAAAATTAATTGCTGTTTTGTCTCAGAAAGTTTTCTTCATAAAATCACTGTTAGGGTGAGGTATAATTATATTTGGGGATTCTGTTGATCGTAAAGAATAATATTTTAATTCAGAAGACTTTACAAAATTGTTCACATAAATCATTTTTCTTCATATTTAGGATAGAATCTAGCATTTGATGCCAATTAAAAATACTTTTTAAACATTTGAAATAAAAACATGAAAAAGTCCACCTACCTATAAGTTATGCTATAATTTTATTTCAATATGGGGGGTCTTTACTTGATATGAATCTACCTATGGAATTTCCTCTTCCAAACTTAGATGACATTTATATAGACAAAGGGAACGCCAGAGTATCAAAACAAAAACAATAGGTTTGTGCAGACTTTTTAGGCAAAAATTGAGGATAAAAAATGGGAACCTTTTAAACAGGGATTTCCCCACAATTTCTCTGCCAGGTCATAATTTGGCAAAATATATTATCTGTCTCAGAAACTTATGAAACAGAAAATTTTCTATTAACTGATCATTAACAATTTTTTCTTTTAATCAGAAGTTTCTAATCATGAATATTGACCATTTACACATGTATCTTTGTTTTCTCCTAGGTTTCATCTTAGGATCAAATTCAGCTAATTACCAGAATCTTAATTTGTCTAATTGGCTCCATGGAATCTTTGGTTTATTTTCCATCCAAATGTGATGTATTTTCCAATTGATTCCTTTTGAGAAATACCATTGTTACTCCAAGCATTTTTTAAAAGCATTTACCTGTTGGTAATTCCAACTTTGGGGAATTTCCTGGAATTCTTTCAGGTCTGCTACCTTTTGAAAAAATATCTGGCAACCATATAAAATCAGAATCAAGAGATCATTTGTAATCTTGTTCAGTGTTAAAATTCATAAATATGGCAGTTCCAAAGGAGTAGGTACAATAAGCCCCATATTTGGCCCAAATTTTAGATTTTGTGACACAACAAAAAGTTGTTGTGAAAATGCTGTTTAATAATCCTCTTTTAATAATTCATTACTTTTTCTTGTATACTTTTCATCATTTCGACAAAACGAAAGGGTATAATTGATTATTTCAACAAAAATTTAACATTTTCTTTAAAAATACTCAATTTTTGGAGGTGTTTTGTTCAAAATAGATATGATCACACCAAAACATCACGAAGATACTTTAACAATAGAAAAAAAGGGATATGGAGTAAATATTCATGACACAAAATCTCATATGTACAAGAAAATTCCAAGCAAAGGAACAGTGCTTTGATTGCTGTTCTCCATCTCAAAGTCACAGTGAGGCCTCCAACACAGAGTAAAAACTCGCACCTCACTGTAAGTTCAAGACGGCCCCTAGCACTGGTTTGAGCGGAATCCTTTGCTAGATTTACTTGATAGATCTTTAATTGTGCAAAGTTTGGTTGTGATGTTTTTGTATGATCTATATTAAAATTGACAAAATAGTATCTGATATTGCATCAAATTTATTAAGTTTTTAGTATTTTAATATTTAAAACATTTTCTATGTGTTATGTGACCAATGTAGAACTAATAAAACTAAAAATTCTGTTGGATTTTCTTTTTATAGACATTATTCAATACAAAAAATATAAAATAATGGATATTAGCCAATTTTCATTTTTTCGCCAAATTCTTGGGCCAAAAATGGGCCTTAACGACCCTCGTCCTTGGTCTTGCCTCTTTGGACTATGCACTTTTGATCTCTCGCATGGGTATTGTACACTGGACTTGGCTTAACCTAAGCTTGTTGAACCGAAACAGGTAAATCCAGAAAAGGACAACCGCTGCTGTTGTAATTAGCTTTTTTACGTTAGAGTCGTTTATATATTTTTTCAAAGACATTGACCATTAAAGGTATTTTCAGGTCGATATAATTCATCTTATAAATACCAAATTTTACTATCTTTCCAATGAACACAAAACAAACTAATTATACAATCACATTTCGATCTCTTACACACACACACTAACGCGCAAAGAGAGAGAGAGAGAGAGAGAGAGAGAGAGAGAGAGAGAGGGATGGAGAGACAAGAAGCTAATGTTGATTATAAGAATAAATATGCATATACAAAATCAAATACGTTTATTTATATGTCCATACATAAGTCCGTTTACCACAGTCTAATAAAGTCACATGTTGCATAATTTGCATAACCTTTCTACTATGTCATTTTTAGAATATAATAATATAACTATATAATAACTATCTGTAGCACCATTATCATTAAGTCCCAATAAGCCTTCCGCTGAATTTGGTATGAGGTTTTCTTTTTCTATTTTTTATCTCAGCTGGTTCAAGGTTATTCCCTAGATTACTTTTATATGAATACACCATAATAAAATTCACAATAGGAAATCAACATTTCTTATTATATATTTTGAAACCATTTTGTATATGCCATTAATAGTGGACCAGCAGTCGCCGATGGTATTCACCAACACAGATGTCAGACGTATCTGATATGTCATTTACCACATATAATTTTCAATAACTTTGCGGTATTTATTCAAGGAAAGATAACTGCTTGAAATAGCTATACTCTTATTTATTTCTGGGGTACAGGAATGTATGCACGGTCTGTAAAATTTACTCCGCAGAATGGCTTTTGGAAATTTCATACCTTTACGAAAGGTATATTTCACTAATTTTTCGAAAAGAAGTAGAACACTGTGAGTCGTCCAATAGAATATTAAAATAAATGCTGCCCTAGCCAGAGACTGTTCAGGCACATAAAAACGGTTTAGGATGGGGAATTTCTCTTTGTAATTATTTTTGTCTTCTAAAATAAATGTTCAAAATGGAAAGATATCAATCATTCACTTGTATAATGTATTGCATTGAGATGAGAAAGAATTCTTGCAACTACATTTTTAAGTAATACATGGCACGCCCTAACCACACAAATTGCACAAATTCAATTTATATTAGTTAAAATCAATTTTTATCTACTGAAATTTAATTTAAGTAACTTAATTCGAATTAACGCAACTTAAATACATTAAGTCGTTAAGTAGAGATATTCTCTATTTATGTGAGAAAAATGAATTAAGCAGCGAAAATATTCATTAAACTCTTGTCAACAACAGTTAAATGAAGTTAAGTTGGGAATCCAAAATTGTTTTGGTAACAAAAGGGGGAATCATTTTTCCTGTTTATATTTCAAATGATAAACGGAGAGGTTTATAACATATGTCAAAATGATCATCTAAATAACTCATTGCATTGAACAAGCTGTAACACCTTGAGTTACATGCAAATTGGTTAAAAAATCACGAAACGCACTCTTGCCCAACAACAGATGAAATAAAAAATGGCAAAAACGTTGCCTCATGTTTTGTTTATAGAGACTGTTCAATGTTTGTCAGAATGCTGGGCGGGTGTATTTGTATACTGGGTATATAGTTTATTTCACATGCTCCAATAGCTGGGCATAAAGTTTTAATATAATTGTTCACTTGCTGTGTATGAACATTTCTTCTTTATTTATCATTGGGGTACCAAAGAATATCATTATTATGTATGTACGGTCCACAAAAAACATTTTGGCCTTTCACCTAAGCGACATAAATTCTTTACACAATGGGAAGAGGAGGTGACTAAATGTCATGAATGTTAATTCTATAAAAATACAAGATGTGGCATGATCTGATCAGTTGAGGATTATCATTTTTGCAGAGTTCACAAATATGTGTTAATTTATATTCAGACAAAGATATTTCTGTTTTATACAGAGAAAATATTAAGACACATCAGAATATTTTTTTCTTCTCTTATGTCTTAAGACAAGTTTTATATTAAAATATTCCACTCTCAATGTGAATTATCCAGATCAATTGAAAAAATGTCAACTGTAACTTCGTATTCACAACAATAACATTTATTCCCGAACACGGATGAGATATCCACTTGGTTACTCTCAAAACATAAAAATAAGTAATGATTTTATATTGACCCGACGGTCAATTATGGGTAGTCCGATCTTACGACAGCAGTAGCAGAATATTGTTTCTTGTTTACTATTGTCACGACGTTTCTGATTGGCTGAAGTTTTATTTATTCTACTTAACAAGAATTCATTATTTAACAAGAATTAATTTAACTTAAATAGAATTAATTGTTACTTAAGTTGAATTCTTGTAACAAAAACAAGGAAAAATTATTTTTAACGCAACTACTTGCAAATGTAACATTTAAAAGAGAAAACGCTTGTTAAGCAATATTAATTTGAGGTAAGGTATTATTTATCATTAAGCACTGTTAATGCATTTTCGGTGTTTTAATTGGCGTTAACGCAGCGGGAACCACAAAAAATGCTAAAATTCATTTTATGTTACGTTAATTCGAATTAAGTTACTTAAATTGAATCAAAGTATAGAAAAAATGATTTTAAGTAACATAAATTGAGTTTATGTTTTTTTTTTGTGACTCGATGTGTCACAGTTTTTACTCTTTGGGCATTCTACAAGGGTTTTTTGTGAAACCCCGCCAAGAGAGTTATCTCCATTTTACAATGTAAATCTTAAAGAGATTTTTCTGTTGCTCCGGGATCATTATTCATTTAAAAGAATATAAAGCGAAAAAAATTTGTTATGACTCACCAAGATACATCTATTTGCAAAATGGTATTGAGATTATGAAATGATAACACCTTTATATTTTGAAAAGGCATTCCATGAAGTGAGGTTTACAGACAGTAAGAAAGATAGTTCTCTTTATAGGTGTATTTGGGTTTTAAGCTTTTTTTTACAGAATGAACTCAATATATCATTTGGTTGAGGAGTAATACATCAGTATTTACGAATCTTCCTTTTTTATTCGTATCGAGTCTGATGAAGGTAAATCAAGAAAACTGCATTACATTCAGTAACAAATTTGCTTTTGAATATTTTTTATAAAGATATGCAAGACGTGGGTTATAAATTGTTTGCACATATGAAAATGAAAAGATATGGGGTAAATGTCTGAGAGACTGCACTCCACTACGAGAATAACAGAGGAATTTACAAATCTAGAGGTCTTCACAATACCTTTAACAATAGGGTATATATCATATTTTAACCTAAAAATGACATACTGAAATTCAGAATAGTGATACAACATTGATAATCTTTACAGCCACTGATCAATGTCAATGTTGGCCTACCAGATGTCCATGTGAGTATTCACTAGACTTCGTTACGATCTCCTACGTTTTAAATCGAATTCTGCCAAATACATGAACAACATTATGAGAACAAACAATTATTTTTTAAATAATTTTCGGTTAATTTTCAATGCTATAGGCGAGTTTAAAAGAGTAACATCATTGAAGTAGTGTAAGAACCAAAACAATTGAATGCCAAGATCCAAATACTAGTACTGTAAATGCAAAAGTTATTGCGATGTTTTTATTATTGCGAATAATGCGACATGTATGTAATCGCAATTATTGGAACTCGCATTCTGAATTTTTTAAGTTACGTCGTGTTTCATCTTTCGAAAAGCCGCAAAAATTAAACTCGCATTATTGTTGTATTAATAAATACACGCAATGATTTCTGAATATTGTATTGTAAAATGAAGTGCTCCTATCCAAACAACCGAAATAGGCAGTCATATATTTAATACAATATGAATGTCACCCAAAACACTCATTTTAACCTTACTCTAATATTATCTTTATACGACTTGAAAATTTGAAATGATTTCCAAGTACCTCAAAAATATTAACACACTTACCCATAACATAACTTCATAACTATATTACAAGGTGTATTACATTGTCCACTTGACAGCTTTGCTCCTTGACAGCATTTTTCATTTTTCAGTTTATTGTCCTTTGTTAGTTCATCGATGTGGACATCTAATATGACGTAGCCATCTGTAACCGCCTGAAAATACACTTGAATTGTTATCTTCCTTTCAAAGTGAACGCAGCTTTTAAGGCCTCAAATATTGCTTTTGCATCCTATTTAGAAGATGTAAGATTCCACCTTGTTGAAGTTTCTTTAAGATCTTTATGCTTCTCATTCCAGCCCTAAAGATGTGATGTGAAATGGTCTCCTCGATTTATCTTTTCTTTTAAGCTATTAGAGCTATTGGCAGCTTTTGGAGTCCAGTGTCCAAAATAGCTACAATTGCTACATTGGAAAAAAGATGGGTGGTGTTTGGTTCTCTTTGGCAATGTGATTAAACGTCCCAATTCTTCAACCCTAATACTCGTCGTATCTAACATACAAGCTTACCAGTGTGGAATAAATATGGTGAATTTTCATATGCTATATATGCATTTCAAGAACTAGACTCTCATCAGTAGAATAAGTATCTAAACAAACCGACATAGGCAGTTTAATACAATGGGAAGCACGACCTCTTGATCTGTCAAGTGCAATATAGTGGAGCAAAAAGTTTTAAAATGACGCTTAATAAAGGAGTTTAATGCACCTACCTAACATATGGCAAATTATGATTTTAAATGAAAGGCTGAAATATGAACTTTCTTTTTCAACTGGTCGTAAGAATTTCCTGTGGTCACGTTTGCTAGAATACCACGTCAAATGATGTCACCCTTGTTTTCTTGCAAATAACTGACCTAACTTAAGAGTGACTGTAAGTTTTTTTCATTTTATTCTTGTCAGATGTTTATCATGACCCAATTAAAATATAAAAAGCCTTTTTGTCATATATTTCACATTATCTGTACTATTATTAAACAGTTAATTAACATAACGTAAAAACTGTTACAGCAGTTACAATGTCTTCCTTTTATAAAAATTTACCATATAGCTTGTCTAATTCCTGTTTAAAGAAACATTAACTGTAATATTCCTAAGCGTTTGCGATAAATTTAATTTCATGTTATTGTACAAGTGTCAGTTTTTTTGTGTATGTGTGTATAATTTTCGAACACAAATCGGTTAAGCACCTGTACTCAATTCGTACTTATGTCCGACAATGTGAGTCCCGTGAAATGTGTACACCAACAGCCGAAAAAGGGTCGTTTTCCCCTAATATGGAAATGCAACATTAATTGTCAAGTTAATACAGTAGAAAGTTTAACAATTTCTACGACAAAAGGCATTTCAACCTTTACTACGACCGTGGAACAATCCAATGAATCAGTTTACAGTGGGCTTGTCAGTGAAACCCAATCAATTTAGAATGTTCCTATTCATAACGTGAAGTACCACAAAACCTGCAATCGAACTTTTACTAGTAAGCAGAATTTGTCGTCAATTTCTCTAGAAGAACCTCCTTTAGAATCACATAATAAACCTGCTTCAAATGACACTCGATCAGGTTATCATCGCTGAAATTTGATTGACCAACATGTATCTTCTGCAAAAATAAAACTTTTAAGAAAGTTCGCACGCTACACAAAGTTTCTACTGAAGAAAAGGTTAAACAAATCTTTGAATCAGCTAGTCGCCTATCTGATGACGAAATTGATATATATAAAGAATTTCATGTGAGATTTTCATCGAAATGCAGTATACTTTTGGCTTGTATTACCAAATACTATTAAAATGAAAAAGAACCAAAAACTATCTTGAATACGGACAAGTCAGAACATGATCAAACCTTCTTCTTATTTATAGATTCAATAAAAGATATCTTGCTAGTCCATAAAATTGTCTTCTTTATGTCGAATTTACTCAACAAATTATGTTCTTTTCTTCTATCAGACTTATTATTGCTACATTACTTGTAGATTTCAACTCACACTAAAATATATTTTGGTGATTCCATAGTTATATAAGCACAACATGGACAGGTTATGTCAAACATAGTATACAGAAGTTTCTTTGTCGGATGCAATTAAAGCAGCTCATCGGTTGATATCTGAAGTAAAAACTACACAGGCATCAAATCTCAGTATAAAAACCAGATGTTGACGAAGATCAGTTTTCATGCAGCTGCCTTCCTCTTGTTGAATAAGGTTAACGAAATGGAGATTCCTATGGATGAGTTCACTGTATTTTTCCTTGTCTGATAATAACCTTCAGCTTTAGCAAAATTTAGGCGTTTTGGACGATTCCGCCTACGACCATGTTTACGGTAATAACGAGGTTCATTTAGATAAGTTGCGCAAGTTTTGATGTCATCCTGTCTCCTCAAAACTCCACTTGGTTCCCCATATGAATTTGCAAAAAGATAAATATAGCCGAGAACCTGTATGATTTTCTAGAAAGATATATAAAAATAGGAGAAGTCTTCCGACCTTCTTCAAGAGTTAGGTTGTTCTTGCAAAGGCAGAAATTTGTGTAGCAAAGCGTGTATCTGCCTTGAACAAAATTTGGATTGCACTGAACTTTGTCCATGTCAGGGCACGGGGAATTTTAAAAACGAATTGACAAAGCAGGGAGTCGAGGAAAACGAAGAAGATTCTTATGAAATTGTATGTAAAAACTAAAAAGTTGTGTTGAATTTTAGTTCCTCTTAAACAAAAAAACCCAAAAAACCCTACCAGACTGTCTCTGACCTTAACGTGAACAAGATACTATACACTTCTGTCAGACTTTGTATTTTTCGCTTAGTTGCTACTAACTATTACTGACTCTATAGTGTCCTATACGTTGATATTGGCGTTAAATGTTTCGCCTTAAGACAGTAAAAATATCTGTGTTATTAGATATTAAATTTAGATGATTTAAGTAGTTTGTAATGTCAAGGTGATCAAAGTAAATAAAATTTTTTTGATATTTTTACATTTTTGAGGGATTTTCCATATTTTTCTCTTTTTACGTCAAGTTACGTCATTATATATTTTTATATTTGAATTATCTACAAACGAAAACACAATTTCTCAAAAATTAAAACAAAATTTATAATGTTTTCATTTGATTTTCTCTTCAAGAAGCAAATTTTTAAAGGAAGGAGACATTCATGAAAATGTGTCATATTGACCTTTGACCTACATTTTACAAAAACATGACCACTTACCACTCTTACGACCAGTGTAATCGGAAAGAGATTTTCACGACCTTTCCTAAGATATATAATATAGGTATATGTTATATGGGTGCATTAAATTCTTTAAAATGTGGCCCGGTTGCTCGCCTAATTTGACCATTACTAGTTGGTCTAATCCGATTTCGTCTCCTTTAAAGATATAAAATAATCCCATTTTTTCTACTCTGATAAAATAGGCGTTTTTCTATAGATAAAATGGAAAATATAATTTTATTTTACATTATATGATTTTTTAAAATAATTTTGTACCAAAAAATATTTAAATTTATTTTATCGGTGTTTTTGTAAATTTTCTCTTAGCAAATATATATTCCAATGACAAACAGTAATGGAAAGTCAAATAGTTAGATAAGTAATTTTTAGTTGAACTGAACATCTAAATACCTATCATTATATATGTTGCCCCCTTCCTAATAATACAACGAACAATGGATAGTAGGTTTCCTCAACTAAAACCATTAAATAATAACAATTATCAATAACAATCAACTTCTAATTATTATGTTGTAAAACTTTATCCAAAACAAAGGAAATTGTAAAGTCTGAACCGGTGAAACCATTCCATATGAACTCAGAAGTCTGGTTTAGAAGTGACAGTTTATCTATAACAAAAACTACCCAAAAAATAACAAAAAATAAGAGATCAAAATAAAATTACAAATTTCATAAATTTTCAAATAAAGAATAAAAAGAATTAGACCAAACGGAAATAACAACTTTTTCACAGTAGACGAACTGGGAGTAGACCAAACGGGAATAACAAGTTTTAAACAGTAGACGAACTGGGAGTAGACCGAACGGGAATAACAACTTTTTCACAGTGGACGAACTGGGAGTAGACCAAACGGGAATAACAAGTTTTTCACAGTAGACGAACTGGGAGTAGACCAAACGGGAATAACAACTATTTCACAGTAGACGAACTGGGAGTAGACCAAACGGGAATAACAACTATTTCACAGTAGACCAAACGGGAATAACAAGTTTTTCACAGTAGACGAACTGGGAGTAGACCAAACGGAGTAACCAACTGTGAATAGACCAATTCGGTAAAATAACAGCATACAGGTAATTTAGTCGATAAATATTCACAATTGCCTAAGAATGTTCAGCTGTTGTCTACATGCACGATTTTGACGGACAAAAGACTAAAATACAGTATTTGTGATTTGGCAAAAACACGGATTTTTGTTATAGTTTGTCACCGAATAAACATATCTCCACGCCTGCACCAATAAAATACTTGGTCTACTTTTGTCTTTAATAACCTGGGAAACTTTTCAAAGAGAATCCATCAAAAAATACGCGGGAAATTTCATTTTAGCTTAACTATTCAACCGATCATACGTTTATTATTTTTTACGTTTATCCTTAAAGAAAGTCCGGTGGTTGGAACTGCTTCTGCTCTGCTGATGGACCTGAAGTCCCTGAGGGTATTCACCATCCCAGTTGTCAGAGATGTCTGCCATGAAATTTATCAAATAATGTTTTGCAGATTTGCTGCTTTTGTTTAAATTCTAAACCACTGAACATACTGAAAGGCTTCGAAACATACTGCATTAAGTAGTTGGTCCTAGCGTCGGATTTTGATTTGACTACTTCTTTTACTATGTTGTGATATCAGACTTCCGTTATTTTTGGTTCTTATTTTACTGATGAGAGGTTACTCCTTGAAACTTGCATATAGCATACCAGAAATCACTATATCTATTTAACATTGGTAAACTTATATTTATTCAGCATCCTACAGTGTACATCATGAAGCTGAAAACATATTTGGGTGCTATGGACTTTTAAATTTCTGCTCGTTTTTAATCATGTTTTTGTAGCATGTGCTAATTTACTTTCCATTATGTTTGATCATATTTCACTTTGTTTCTGATCTTCTATCTATTTTTTATGTAAATAAAATATTAAAATTATAGCATGTAGAATTTATATGGTAAAGACTATTTCATTCCTGAAACATAGATTTATGCTCAAAGTTAAAAAATAGCATTCATAACAGGAATAGGTGTGGAGAAATAACGAAAAAATATAAGCAAGTAAAATAGGAATGATGCAAATAATACTAGGTTTCAAAAGAATTATTGGTATATGAATATATAAAAATGGAATACATGTTAGACGACTGAAAAATTAAGTTTTTTTTATCCTTTATAGATTTAAACAAAATACTTCTACCTACCATTAATAAAATGAAATTAAAAAGTTTTAAAAACATTAATGACATTTAATTAGATGTTTATACAAGTTCCGATTTCACCATAGTCCACACCTGACCCTACTAAGGCGAAATGCAAACAAACCTACATGTTTTGCTGTAGGTAAATTGAGACTTTTGAGTTCCTATGGACTGTCTTACCCCTTCATACTGACAATAACCTTTGTTTTGTCTACTATTTCAACAAAAAATCTGAAGTTGATTATCAATGGCATTGGAATTCTTTAAAAGAATATGGAAAGGTTAAGTTTATGGCTGGTTTGTTTTGTAATTAAAACGATTGCATAATAACATAAATAAAATATTATTATATAGATCAATATATATCATTTCAACAAGAGAATCTGTTTATTCAAGAATCAAACTTTCAAATAAGGTTTGGGGAGAAGACTGAAGAAACTTTCTTGGAGGCCAAAGGGTAATCTGTAGAAGTTGTATGTTGAATAAATATGGTGAATTTTTATATGCTATATGTACATTTCAAGGAGTAACCTCTCCTCAGTAGCAATAGAACCAAACACCGGAAATCCGAGGTCCAAATATAGTAAAAATACTCTAATCAAAACAAATCGAGACAGGAAGCTAAATCCGACAGTGGGGACAACTACTTAGTGCAATACATATCGAAGCCTTTACGTATTGTCAGTGCCTTAAAGTTTTAACAAATGCAGCAACTTTCTGTAAAACATTGTTTGATAAATTGATGTCAGACAAGTCTGACAACTGGACTGATGAATACCCTCGGTCTGCAGGTCCTCCAGCAGAGTTTACGACTGATTGGTTTCAAATTACAAGTTTGAAAGCTGTCTCATTTACATTACCACATCACCTTTTGCTATAAATAAGCAACACAGGAAAATATAAGACGGCAAACTGGGAAAACGGCATTTATTCTTGTCCAAAAGTCAGATAATGTACTAAGCGTTACCCTAGGCAACATAGGAAATCTTTCCATTTTTTTTTAAGATACCATAAGTGCATGATTATCATGGTGATAATAATGTAAAAAATAAATTCCTTAAAGTATGCTTTTATTTTTTTTCATCAAAAATGATTGAACGAATCATAAAATGTAAAAGGTACTATATTTTCAATTTTTCTCTTCTTATTTTATGAGAGCAGACCAAATGGAAATTTTATATTTCTTGGAAGTAAACCAAAGAGACAGGTCAAATAGCAGACTAACTATAAGTAGACCAACTAAGTATAAAACCCTTACATTTTGTTTTGTATTCTGTATTGCTCATGCATTTAACAATAAATTTGTTAAATCTAACAAAAATGATGTTTGTGAAAGGCAATATGCACGGAATTTAAAATATATCACTTTTTCAGGAATCCAGTAATTTGTTACACAGAAGCTGATGATAATTTACCTCAAAAAATGTTAAAATCTGTCAGCCAGAACTTTCGCCATATTTGAACTCTTATACAGACGTGGTTTACAGTAAAGTTGAATGCTCGTTAGCCTTTGGTTGGTTCACATTGATGGGATCTCTTTTATAACATAAATTCCATTAACAATAAAACATTATTTACAATACAAATAAAATTCTGAACATTGTCACTGGCTTCTTGGGGATCTTCTAACCAATTTCCGAGTCAAGTCGTTCATGGAACGTCCCTCACATCGATGAATCAGGAAGAAGGTGCAATGTTGTCGATACAAGATAGTCTTCTTCTTGTTCTCTGTGTTGTATGTCAAGGAAAGACAATGTTTATTCATGAAGCCAAGTAGAGTTCCAACATAGGTGGCGTTCCATTGAAATTATAGTTTTCTCCGTTTGAATGATCGTCAATGTGAATGAATTTTCACTGTTATTCGGATCTGTGTCTCTCCCACCAGGGCTCAAGGCATATTCATTAGAACACTTCTGGTACGAAGATAACGTTTATATAAAATCCCGAGATCGCGTGTGTTCATCCAATATAATGGATCAAGACTTGTCTATTTCTGTCAATCTCTATGACGTTGTTGAATTCTGTATAAATGACCACGTTGATTGTGCATTTAACAGGACCGGCGAAATAAATCTCGTGACGTAGAATCCAAACTGAGTTCGCTAGAAATGGTATTCTCCTCGTCCATAGTATTGAAAAGGGTTTCTTCAAGACGTTGACGTGTCCCGTTTCAATTGCCGGGATCAACTGTTATTTTTTTGATACACAGATTCAGATCTCTGATCTTGATCTTGCAGCCATCCGCATGTTCAATTTAGGCAAAGACGTCTCTACTTTTGCTCAGTTTAATCTCGAGTTCTACTTGGTTCAGTAAATATTTTTCTTGCCAAAACAAATCCAAATGCAGTTTTGTGATTTCGGTCCCCTCGTCTATCTAATGGTCACTGTTAATAAATTAGACACTGAATAATATTGAAACCAATGATATGAAAAACACATTGTACTTATCAAGTATAATTACTGAATAATAATTGCTAAAATTTCGCCAAACTAAGACTTGTTATATCAGAGGATCAAACTCACACCAAGGTCTATAATGGTGGATTTAATAATGCATTTTACAAGGTTTCTTTGTACAATATAGCTTTGTCATAATTAATAATTGGTTGTGACATAGAACTATAGAAATAATAAAATTTTACGGTAATGAAGTCTTCATTTTGATTGATGTTCTTCTTGTTAGAATAATCTATGCACATGATATTAACCTATAATAGCTCGAATGAAAACAATGAAATAATGAAAATCACTACAGATGGAAAGAGTTGGTACAAAACCTCCATATAACTTACTGTTAATTAATTATCCCTAAATTTGACATTTTCTGTTACACATTTAAATCATTTCATACAACCATTTCAAACTCCAGGCGGAGAAACTGAACGGCTCATTTCTATACCCCGAACGCCCTCGGGGGTGGGGTGGGGAGAAATGGACAATAGAACTACTCGCTAAACGGATTTTGTGGGATTATTAAGCACCATATGAAGCCCCGGACCACAATTAATGCGCAATATAGTTCCTTTAAACATAGTGTACCTCCTCATTTTTAGCTCACCTGGCCTAAAAGGCCATGTGAGCTTTTCTCATCACTTTGCGTCCGTCGTCTGTCGTCCGTCGTCCGTCCGTCCACAATTACAAAAAAATCTTCTCCTCTGAAACCGTGTGGCCAATTTTGACCAAACTTTGGTGGAATAGTC
>JARWCS010049784.1:0-16136 GCA_034783895.1 Geukensia demissa
TAACAAGTCTATTTATATAACCACATGGTAATTAAGGAATTGTGCAGATTTTACTAAGAAGACTTAAACATGTCCAAGAAGATTACTGAAAAAGAACCTTAACACTTGATTATTGCCTTTTCGGACTTCTTTAGGTCAAAACAAATTGGACTTCAAGTCAGAGCTCTGACTGTTAAACATGGAATATAAAGAAAAGACTAACAATAAAAAAAAATCATAGTTTTTTTCACGACAAGTCGAAGAGGATTTTTTCTGTTCAATAAAGGAATCGGACAGCTGTGTAAAAAACATTTTCAGAGTAAAAACTTTTTTCTCCAAAAACTGGAAACCAAATAAAATTCATAACCCCTCCCCCGAATGGGAAAACATGGTGACCGTTAGTTATCGGTTGGATGAGGATTTTAAAACTAGTTGGACAGTATTTGTGAGGAGTAAAAAAATGTTCGGTCACAGTACTTGTAAATATCAATGTGTATTCTAGGAGTGTTTGGATTATATTACAATAACAAAAAAGCAAAAATGCCAACTTTAAAAACTTTATTTAACGTATAAGACGACCCCTCAGAATTTATGTCTGAAGATATTTTTCTTTTTTTTTTATACTTGACACACAAATTTCTACATTCTATTATAGCCCATAAAAAGGGGTGAAATTCAACACTCGTTTAAGGCCCTGTGGAGATCTCTAGATGCCTTAAATTTTACTGAGACAGAGTATAGCACATTTACCCCATTATTATGTATGTTAAGAAATAGAACAATAACAATATTGTGAACTGTTGTTTATCTAGACAGGTTTCTTTGATCGCGTCAGTTAAAAGTACAATGTAATGACAGTCCAGACGTTTAGTGTGACAGTATGTCAGTGACTGAGTCGTTCTAGGACTACTCGTGCAAGGTAGTTCGTGAGATGAACTTTAAGCGGTATTTTTTTTACTGATTTTAATTACCAGGAATTCCCGTCACTTTAGTGGGAAATAAGGAAAAATTCTCATAATTATAATTAAATTTTAGATATTATGTTATATAGTCTGTAGATTTTTTGGAAAATGCAGAAGTAAACCCTCGTACATCTGAGTCTATAATTTCTTTTTAAAATATATTTTAAATATATTAGTAAATGCAATAGTAGTATGTATATATAATACTGTATAATATAATATTGTACTGAGTTTCAAAATCTATATACTTGAAATGTTAAAAATATGAAACATTTTTTATTAATATCTCTTTGTCCTAAATTTTGACTTTAGTGAAACCTTAATCATTTTGAAACCTGGTACCCAGTCTACTCTATGAGTATACCTACATGTACGTCATGATCTGGAAATTAAACAGGGACGCAGGGTCACAATTTCTGGTAAAGTCATTAGTTGTATACTGTTGACTGATTTTTTGCTCACATGTATATACATGTAGCTGCAATAATGGAGACATTTTTGCATAGTTTTGGGAGCATATAAGCTAGCTATAAAAAATTGTATCTGCATGAAAACAATGTTCTGATGTCAAAATCTTAAAAAGCCATATATTTGAACATACATGTATCAATGTGTTAAAATACAAACCACAAACAGACACTGAGTTGCAAAATACTAATGCAAAGACCATGAATCCTTTCCCTGTGAATAAGTTTAATACAAACATGAAGCTCGGCCTTATTGTATACATGTACATAACATTGTATAAATCGTTCGGAAGCTCTCGGATTTATCGACAGCGTCAATAGATAAAGCCAGAGAGGGCGAACTTCACTATAAAGCATGGCAGCGAAGAACGAAAAAATCCAAAATCCAAGTTTATACCATTAGAAAATGCTTATTCAAACCCATTTCACTAACTGCACAAGTTTAATAAGAATACCAGGAAACCACAGACGATAGTTTGGATAAAAAACCAAACACATTGAAATATCCTTCTTTTATTTAATTTGCTTTCATTTTCAAAAAAAAAAAAAAAATACCGACCGACCGACCCATGTTGAAAATTGAGGGTCTGTAGCGGGAAACGAAGATATTGTTAAGGATGGCCTTAAAACAATAACAGATTACCATTGAAATCAAATGTTTGGAGTTGCTAAGGAAATCTAATGATACGTTTTTCTTGACTTTGCCGACCTGTTACCAGTTAAACGGTTAAATGTGGCAGCCATATTACAAAAGCAGAAGTAAATTTATTGTTGAAGTGAAAATATTGCAGATATATATTATATGCTTCAACCATATGAAAATAATAATAAGATACATCAAAATTAAGATGTTAAAATATATTTTCAAGTTGTGTTGAATGAAGTTCAGGATCACAAGTTTGAAAACTTGAAGCGAGTATCACAGATTAAATAATTAATTAACAGATTAAGTTGTTTATAATAATTAATTGCATTGTTTCAAATATCACTTTCGTTGGAAAAGCTAGAAATCGTGCATGTCAAATCAGTGACAGCCTGCACTGAGTGTAAATAGGAACCCCATCGTAGCTCCACCAAGCACAAGTTTGTCACAGGAGCTACATTTTTGCAACTAGCAAACATAGTTTTTTTTCCATAGAGTCAATTCGCAAAACATGAGGCCAAACAAAATGATACATATATGTATGGTTCCTGTCACCTCTTTGAAAAAAAATAGGGTCGGTAGGTTGTTTGGTTTTTTTCTGATTTTTTTTTAAATTCCCAAACCATGGAAATTTAGTCAAAAGGCATGGGCATGTAAATAACACAAATAAGGCCAAATAAAAAAAATCTGCTAATCTGTCAACTCTTAAATGTTTAGACCTATCCTGATATATTTATACAACGGCAAAAATTTTGCAGTTGTATTATGGTATGATGCTGTTGGTGTTGGGGTCTGTGGACAGGCAGGTTTCTGCTCGATAATTTTTGTTCCATTAAACCAATTTGTTTAATATTTTGTTGGCACAAAATAAAGGTTGGTATTGATTTTGGGGGTGGAAAACAGGCACAAAAAGGACCAAATACGTCACCTTTAAGGGTATCTAAATTTTTCATTTTTCATCTAATTTTGATAGGATTATTTTCATTTCATAATATTTTTAGACGATTTTCTCTTCCTCTTACTGTTTTTTTTAAGATAAAAGAATTTGAAAGGGCCAAATACACCATTTTCAAATGTACAGTAAATTTTTTTTGGCATGTTTTAAATTTTAATGTATGTTTTATTACTACATGTATGTCAAACAAATTTCTGTGTCAAAAATATTATTGTGTCAAGCATGTAAAAAAAGCACATTTATTAGTAGTGTTCTGTTGTCGACATGCTGCGGTCATATCATGCTGCGCTTGAGTTTTTATCAAGGAAGAATTTCTTTACATTGTTACTTCTGTTTATAAACACATGTGCAATATACACTGATATATAAAAATGGAATATAAAACCTATCATTCAGCTCATGTTTTCAGTTGAAATATTTTCAGACAAAAAGTTCTTTTTGGTTTGGCCTTAAGCATGAATTAAAAGATAACATGCATGAATGTCTTGTTCATTTAGAATTAGATCTTAACTTTCTTGTTGTCACAGGAGGATGTCGGATAGAAAAAAAAGAAGAAGGGATTACAAAAAACAATGGATGGCAAAAGCTAGACTACGATCAAAACATGCCAAACAAAATCAAGATAATGTTTCTAATAGTGAAGATGAATGTGAGATACCGTTCTCATTTCCAACACCTAACAGTAACAGTGGTACATATGATACTCAGCAATTGCCTGTAATACTTAGTGAACAAAGCATCCCAGCTTGTCAAATAAATAGAAAGTCTTCAGAGGTAGATACAGAGAATGATTCTCAAGTGGAGGATTACAGTGGTAATAGTGCAGGTGAAGGTATAGACTGGGATACAGTTGATAGATATGCTGATTTGTTGTGCCACTCCGACAACAGTAGTATGGAAGAGGATGAGACATTAGCAGAGGATCTTGTTAATTGGACCAATCAATTTCAAATTAATCATAATGCTTTAGATGCTCTTCTAAAGATTTTGAAAAAGAATGGTAATACCAGCCTACCATCTACTGCCCGTACATTGTTAAAAACAGTAAGAGAAGTGGAAACTAAAACTGTTTCTGGTATGGAATATTTCAATTTCGGAATTGAAAGTGAGCTCATTAAAAATTTTGAACAGTATCCCCAGCAAGAAAGAGATCAGATAGACACTATAGCTATTTCTCTTAATATTGATGGACTTCCACTCTTCAAAAGCACTGACACAACATTATGGCCAATTCTTTGTGAAATTCATATGAATCCGAAGAAAGTTTTTCCTTTTGTGTTAACAATTGGCAAAACAAAACCTGATAATCTTGACTTCTTACAAGAATCTATACAGGAGATAAACACTTTACTTGAACAAGGATTCTATGATAATGGAAAGCATATAAATGTAAACTTGAAATGCATTGTATGTGATGCACCAGCCAAAGCAAAGGTGAAAGGAATAAAATTATTCAGCGGGTATTATGGATGTGATAGATGCAATCAAACTGGTGTATGGCGTGGACGAATGACATACCAGGAAATTGAAAATCTTCAGCTGAGGACTAACAATTCCTTTAGAGACCAAGTGCAAGAAGAACATCATCATAGAATTTCTCCCTTCTGCAATTTAGATATAGACATGATAAACCAATTTCCAATAGATTACATGCATCAAGCCTGTCTTGGTGTAGTTAAAAGACTTTTATTATTATGGATGAGAGGTAAAGGACCCAGAGGCACTAAAATGTCTGCTCAAAACATAGATGAAATAAGCAGCAGATTAATAAATATAGCAAAGTTTATACCTAAAAGATTTGCTCGTAAACCTAGGAGTTTAAAAGAAATAGATAGATGGAAAGCAACTGAATTTCGACAATTTTTAATATATACTGGTAAAATTGTTTTAAAAGGAGTGTTGCGTTCTGATTTATATGCACATTTTCTGACATTTAGTATTGCTATTTCCATTTTGGTATGTCCTTGTTTAGTTGATGAGTATGTAGCTTACGCAAGAGATCTCCTTCAGTATTTTGTGAGTCAAGGAAGAATCCTGTATGGAGAGAAATTCCTTGTATACAACGTACACAGTATGTTGCATATTGCTAATGATGCTAAATTGTATGGGGGCTTGGACAACTGCTGTGCATTTGGGTTTGAAAACTATCTGCATAGAATTAAAAAAAATGGTTAGGTCAGGAAAGAAACCGTTAACACAGATTGTGAAAAGATTAAAGAGTATCAGATATGTACAAATAGTAAGGATTCATTAACATCAGAAAGGACAGATTTATCTCTGCGAACACCAGAAAATGCATACATAATTGGAACAAGAAAATGCTGTCAGCTACTGTCCAAGACAAACAACACAGATGAAGATGGCAGTCCTTTATTTTTGTGCAGAGTCTATACACGAAGCGAAGCTTTTTTTAACAGACCTTATTGTGACTCCAGGATAATAGGAGTTTATAAATTTGATAAAAGATTCACAACAGTAGAATTCGTGTCTTCAAAAAATCTGGACAAACAGGCTATTTTAATTGAAAAAGAAGATGAAAATGATATTACTGTTTTAGCCATATTGCATGACTTTTGAAGGAATATATACAGTACATGCAGATAAATATGTAACTTATACGTGACAGCTATTATTATAACGGCATAAATTTGATGGAACTCAGTTAAGAAACAAGAGGTCTTCATCAAGCCTAAAACTTGGATGGAATAACACTCCTTGTGACAAGCTCTAGAATGCCATGATAAACAAAAATGTATACGTAAAATCAGATAAATCCTGCTGAAATGCAACAACAAGTATTACAAAATGCAAGATTACAGTGAGAAACTCAAGACACTTAAAAAAGTTTTATTATACAACATATACATTGAACTAAGTAAGGAATGGTTCAACATTAATAACCAACAAGAAAACAGAAACTTATAAATCTTTAAAAATTTTGGACAGAAAAGAAACCATGTTTATTTTACATGATGGATCTCAAGAAAGTACAGGAAAAATGACAATATGGAATAAAAGTAACCAATAGCTGCTGGACTATTTTTACATACAGACCAGACGGAAAACAATCCTCATATTACTAAATATATAGTAATGGTCAGGGTAAGTGCATGAAATCTTGCATGAGATAATTTGATCACCTCAAAAAGTACCCTTATACATGAAATAGATCAGCAGAACTATTTAGGGGCATAACAGTACACTTTACTATATGATCAATTTTTGACTAATTACTGTAGATTCATTTATTTTCATGGTTTCAGTTTCGTGGATCAAAGAAAATTAATTTTTCAAGGATACTTAAATTGCTGGTAATAACATAAACATTTAAGAACTCTCTTGTAATTTGTCTAAAAAAAATTTAAACAAGACCTATAAATCATTTTGACCAACTTAATTGTGCTGGCTATGATACGCATGCAAGGATACACTAAATATATGCACACATTTTTGTGAATTTATGATGAAACAAAAAATAATAATTGACTGTCCACAATGCTAGGTAATCACTTTAGAACATAATTTAGATGGGACATTTTAGCTGCTGTAATCAGCCTGTATACATTCATGTCTTGCATGGGACTCAAGTTAGAAATGACTTAATCTAATTATATTTTAATGTGTGACAAAATACATAAAGAATGAAAGCATTTTGCAAATGAAAAGCAAGATTCTACATCTAGAAGGCATGCAATATTCCATTAACAAAAGTGCATGTAATGTTATTAATGTTAAAGGGAAATTTTTAACAATAAGCTAGGGTTTTAAAAAGTTTAAAAGAATTATTACATTTATATTGTTTTAATATCTTGCTATTTATCTTCAGATGTCAGTCTTCAATTATGCCATTGTGGAGTTCGGGGAGGACAACCCACCATCTGTAGGCATAGCTCCCCAAAGCTGGATAGAAATTAAACCAGATGTATGTGGAAAATGTTTACATGCATATAGAATTAAATGTGTTTTTTGTAAGTTTCATGCAATATGAACGACACGTATATGTGACTCTGTATATATTGGGTACATGCTCAGTTTAGCGTATGTACATTTACATGATATATTTGATAAGTACTGAGGTTTTTTATGCTGAAAAAAAGAAATATGCAACATATTCAGAAGCCCTAGTGATAAGACTACAAAGGGGGTGACTTAGGGGCCCCTTAGAAATATAAATGAGGGTCCATATATCATGGACTCCATATGATGTAAGAAAAATGAGGGTCCATACATCAGGGACTCTATGTAGAAAAACATGATATAGGGTCCATTTATATAGGAGTGTGTGTGTGTGATATATCAGGACGTGTAAAAATAATATGGACACCATGTGTCTATCAGACGATATTCTAAAATACAATGTATCAAAGGTAAATGATCTTTTAAAAAAATATGAATTATGATGACAAATAAGTTCAAAATGACTCATGAAAAATCATTGAACTGAAAGGTATTCAATTATATAATATGGGTCTATCGGATGGACACTGTATATCTACATGATAAAACTTTTTATGGGTTATCAACCTTAAAAGAAAGATAGGATCACTAATCCATCAAATTGAATACTATCCACTATTCAAACAAAGTTAAGTTACCTTTAATGATCAAACATTAAATTTTGAAATGGACCTTTGATCAAATCATCCGTGAAATTAAAGTTCTCAAATCCTTCACCGGTTTACCATACATGTGCGACCAAAAGAAAGTCATTAAGAAGTGTATTTCAAAATATGGTCAAATGAACATGAAAAACAAAGAAGACATAATCAAACTTTATTTTCAAAACTATAAAATCAACAAATATACAATGATCTGATTTAACATGAAAACTACAACAATCAATGTTAATGTGTAAATCAATCTACAAATTCCATGTAAAAATGCTTTGAGGTAGTAAGAATTTATATAAAGAGCTTTGTTGAGCGCAGCATGATACGACCACAGCATGTTGAACTCTATTCATTTGGGACAAGTATGGACACACGATTTATCTTTGCTACACTAAAAATATGGACTTACAATTCAATGTGGACACACAAAGTTATTTTGACACAATAATTCACTAAATTAGATAATGCAATAGACTATTTCATCTGACAACTGTTTGACCCTTTTTTAGCTCCTTTTATAAAAAGTAGGGGCTACAACCAAAACAAATTATTGAGTACTCCAGCATGCTACTACAATGTATGAATTATTTGTTCAAATTTCAGACAAATTGTATAAATTTTTAATAAAATCATTTCAAATCAACGAAAATCGTCTTTTCTCGCCCATACTGTCCCTTATATCATAATAAGGATTAAAGATATCTCAAATTTCTTTGGAAAAACCCAGGGAGAGAATTTAATGAAACAAAAATTGTTAAAATCGGACGAAAAAAACTAGATTTTTTTTAACCATTTCCCCTTTTGGGCCGCTTAAGATAAAAAAAATGCTTATGAGGACTCCATTTTTAGCAAAACTCACTTACAAACGAAGATCATGTTGGAAAAAAAACTGCATAAAAATACACTTTCTATATAGGTTTGAATTAAAATGTTCGTTTTGGCCCTTTTTGGACCCCTAATTTCAAAAGTAAAAAGAGGCACAACTTCGAAAATCGTTATAAACCTTCATGTTGTGGTACAGAACCTGGTATTAAAATGTCATAAAGATATCACAAATAAAACTAAAGTTATTGCACGGAAACCGTGTGTCTACAAACGCCGACGACAACGACAACGCCATACCAATAAACGACTTCAAATATTTACGGTTGTATAAAAACAATATAACAATAGTACTTCACAGAATATCTTTTGACATTTGGTAACAATAAGTATACAATCTTTCTTAATGGGAAATCACAAAAAAAAGAAAATTATTGGTAACAGTATAAAAACAATATAACAAAAGTACTTCACAGAATCTCTTTTGACATTTGGTAACAATTAGTATACAATTCCTCTTAATGGGAAATCACAAAAAACCGAAATATATTGGTTACAATTACTATACAACCCCTCTTAATGGGAAATCACAAAAACAGACATATATGAGTAACAAATGATTGTCAATAAAAACAATACAAAAAAAAAAAACTAATCATTAAAAGATATAGTCAAACATATTTTTTACATTTTATTTCTAAACTGTAAAATCAACAAGCATTAATGTTCAAGTGTAAATCATATAACTCCTGTAAAAGTAATTTGTAATGATAGGAAATATATATTGAGTATTTTTATGATTAAAAAACATATATTGAGTATTACTTCAAATCTTTATATTTTTTCACTGTTTAAACTAAAAAGTATGTTTACTGCACTGGTTTCAAGTCTATACATTTTATTTAAAAAAAACATACACAGACCTCAAAATCCCTTTTGAAATATTTAAACCAACCTTAAAACATACATCAACCTCAAACTTACTTTTGCAATTATTTAATAACAAAACATACTACCATCTATAGGTCAATTACAATTAATTACAAAATTCTCATCCACCACTCCTTAAAAATTAACTAAAAAAAAACAGATATGATGTGTGAGTGACCTGTAGTATGTGATTAAGTTATTCACTTTTGCAAAACTTCTCATTAAATTTAACTTAACTAGCCTAATGGGGAATAACAACAAAAATTAAACATGCGAACACAATGTTCAGAAATGACACCTCCATACAATGGAGTTTTAAGCATAAAGTATGTATTCAATAATATCACTTACTTGACTAGAATTAAATCAAAATCATCGGACCAATTGCCTGCGAAAAAAATTGTAATAATTAACCCCCTACATCTGTGATATATAAAACATACACAGAACAATTCCAGTTTTTTAAAATTCTAACAACGGTTGTGGAAGTCAAAAACAGAATTTTCTTCTAGTTTGGGATCTGGTGCGCTTAGCTATTGGTTCTGTATCTGATTCTTCAGACTCGCCCCCTTCTGCTGTGATAGGAGATGGTTGTCGGGATATAGCAGGTGATGGTGTTGAGGATGGCGTGTAAAATGGATTAGATACAGACATCTCAATGGGGTAGTTTGTGCCGGACATTGCAGTGTAAGCATGTGTTCTTTGACGTTTCAGATGGTACCATAATATCATCATAATAATGGCCACAAGTGTTATGATTGTGCCCCATATTATCAAACCTGAAAAATGAGAACATAAATGATTGACTTGTTTACATGTATATAGACAAATTAAATTTGACTTTATTATATTTTAATTGTATGCATAATACAAATGTAATGAGTTTTGCGAAACATAATTACTTTTGCGTTGTTTTACAGTAAACAGGATTCATTACACTCAAAGTTTCATAAGTTTTCTTGATCCTATATTCTTCCCTCTGTCTTTTCACAAATTTGATACAAATTACACAACTAATTGAAAACAAGACTACAACAGTACATGCACCCGTGCTATAAGCTATTAATTTGATATGGTTTACAGTAGTGGTATTATATGGAAAAGTAGTTGTGTAAATCACCTTTACAATATTAGGAACCCAAGTAGTTTGTTTCTCAATGATTGTATTTGATATTTCTGAAGAAGTCCTTTTTTTCTGTCTTTGACATAGTATTAAATCTCACATTGTTACTAGATATAGTGAAAAAATCTGTCATATTTGTGAAAGAGGGAACAGAAAAATGTATTATAAATCTGTTGGTAAAATATCCATTGGTATACATACCGATCTTGGTTATGTCAGCCTTTACAATACTGGTGGTGGATGTGTCATGACTGCTAGTTGTTTTGTCAGGACTGATGGTGGTGGTTGTTTCATGACTGCTAGTTGTTTTGTCAGGACCGGTGGTGGTTGTGTCATGACTGCTAGTTGTTTTGTCAGGACCGGTGGTGGTGGTTCTGTCATGACTGCTAGTTGTTTCGTCAGGACCGGTGGTAGTGGTTGTGTCATGACTGCTAGTTGTTTTGTCAGGACCGGTGGTGGTGGTTGTGTCATGACTGGTTGTTTTGTCAGGACCGGTGGTAGTGGTTGTGTCATGACTGGTAGTTGTTTCATCAGGACCTGTGGTAGTTGTGTCTGGACTGATTGTTGTTGTTACATCTGGGTTCAAAGGTACTGAAATTGAGTAAAATTATACATACAATATATAATGTAACTAACAAAACATTACATAAGTTAAAAACATTATTTATCCCTTTATAAATAGTTAAAGTAATATTATTTTGATAATCAAGATAACTTTTAAACGGTTCAAAATTGATTAAAAGTATAAACTGGAGTTTTGTGTGAAAAAATACTATCATTTTGAATATATTAACTATTTGTTTTTGAATATTATATTGATTGCTGTGTCAGCCAAAATAGTGTCCGTCCTGCATCACTTGCCAATGAAAAATCTAGAGAGACATTATTTCATATCTCTATTGCGTTTTAATTCGTCCTCAGACTTTTTCATAGAGATGCATTAGCATTGCGGACAGTATTTCACAGGGGATTTAACGTTACAATATTGTATCCTCATGGAATAAATCTCACTGCAAATAACATTCTGAGGGAAAATTTATTTTTACATAATTAACCTTCGTTTGCTATCTTATTTTGTTAACTTTCTCAATCTATAAACGTTTAATTTCTTAAAACCATCTAGATATAAAACTTTTGTAAGTTATCTACAACTTCGCGTAATTTCCCTTTACTAAAAATAGTAACAGTTTATCTATATTGATTAGTCCATATGGGGGTGTAGAAAATGGTCAATTTAAGACCCCACATGTTTTATTTTTTAGATCTGTGATCAGCAAACTGTGGTTGAATATTAGTGCTTAATTAATGCCACTATCTCCTCTACTTTAAGCTAAGATAATTATACACAAACAATAATAACATTCTCAGCTTTTAATGGCAATCTATTTTTGTCTATATTGATTTGTCCGTATGGGGGTGTAGAAAATGGTCAATTCAAAGACCCCACATGTTTTATTTTTAGACATGTGATCAGCAAGCTGCGATTGAATATTAGTACTTAATTAATGCCAATATCTCCTCTACTTTAAGCTGAAATAATTATAAACAAATAGTAATAATATTCTCAGCTATAGTAATAATATTCTCAGCTTTAAATGACAATCTATTTTTGTATATATTGATTAGTCCGTATGGGGGTGTTCAAAATGGTCAATTAAAAGGACCTCAAATGTTTTATTTTTAGATCCATGGTCAGCAAGTTGCGATGGAATATTATTACTTAATTATATTAATTTATAAATGTGTTATACTTACAACAAGTGCCATTAGCGCAAATCCATTTGCAATCTTTCCTTACAAGATGATCCGCTGTGACGGGATAATTGCCCAGATACGTGATAACACAATCATATTGCCCGCTGACTTTTATTACTTTAATGCCATTTAGGCACACATCAAGCTTTCTGTTGTTAGAAGGAAGAATAATGGCACACGTACATTCTGCCATTATTCCTTCGATTTTACAACAATTCATAGGAAAACAACACGATGGTCCTATTATAAAAAACATCAATATAATGCACCTGAAGCTGTGTGAGTTCATCTCGGCCATCATTATTATAGCTGCACGCACGTGTGTATTGACTGTAAAATAGGTCACTGACCTTGTCACGAAGTCTTCCCTTGGTCTCCAGATCTAGGGGTTAATGACACATTGAAGAGATGTTATGATAAACTATTATATCGGGCCTTACAGATTGGACGGAGAAACGAATTTAGTCAGGATAAAAAAGGATTATTATGAAATTTCATGAACACCAGGAGTCCTATAAGAAGTGAAATTAAAAAGGTTTCATACAGTTTTAACAGAGCACATATATAAACAACCTATATTAAAAGGAAATCACACAGTACCAATATGTATAAAAAATATCCTAGCTTGAAAGAAATACTGATTGACTTAAACTATAGACAAAATTTAAATAATCTATCATGGACAACAATAACCATATAAACAACCACGATTTGATTGGATTGGAATAAGCACATAAAGTGTGTGGTTGATTTAAACATGTTTGTGAGCTCTCCTAAGCTGGGACAGTTTTTGTCAATTATTCTGAGACAAAAATAAATGATCTAATAGATGTTTAATACACATGTAAAGTGAATTCCTGTATATGATACAATATTAAAGTACATTTCATGATAAACAATGATACAATATTAAAGTACATTTCATTTTAAACAAATATCTATACTAATTTGTCCTACTTTTGAAACATAATTTAGAATTAATACATGTCCACATACTATTTTTGAAACATAATTTAGAATTAACACATGCCAACATACTATTTTTGAAACATAATTTAGAATTAACACATATCCCCATACTATTTTTGAAACATTATTTAGAATAAACACGTGTTTACATACTATTTTTGAAACATAATATGTCCACATAATTGTTTTATGGTCTTTTTTCACCATTCTCTATTTGATAGTCTTTGTTGTATAAGTTTTCTCAAATGTTTGTCCTTTCTTAATTGCTCCCTTCTTTTCTTTTGTATATGATATTCGTACTGTATTTTCGTAGCCATATCCTCAATTTTTGTGTTAATTCTAAATGTTAAAGAGCTTCTTTCTCTTCATTGTTTGCTGTTATTCTACAATTAAAAAAAGAAAATTTGTATTACTAATAACTAACATTTCAAGTTTGTGTTAATACTAAACTACATTGCAAGTAATTATTTGAAAAAGTTTTTTTTTTGTCTTTATAACACACACCCACACACACACACACACACACTGATATAAAAATAGACCCTATATCATATGGTGTTCTGCTTTCTGTGTGTGTGTGTATGTGTTTTCTTAGAAAATTAAAATTACGATTTTTTAAGGGACCTTTCTATAAAGCATATTAAACTTACTCATTTGCATTAGTGCTTGTTTCTGTTTTCTTTTCTCTTTTTTACTGTCATCCTCTTGCTTTTCAGTGTTGAGTCTTTTTCTGTCTGGTGTTAATTGAATTAAGTTGGGAGAGTGTCTGAAAATATAAATTTCAAATATATTAAAAAAAATATTGAAATGAAATTCAATAGTTGTTATGTCATGCTCCTGTTGAGGTATGATATATTAAGTGTCATTGTCTTCTTTTAGCTTGTCCACATTTTCCAATATGATTCTTGATGACAGATTTGTTGAGTACCAATAGTGCTGTGAAATACATAAATTTGGAATATTAAAAGAGGTCATCTTTAATGGAATCATGTGAATTAATGATATATAATATCTTTTGCTCTAATATTTGGAATGTATTATTTGAAATTGCTATATGTTGTTCATAGTAATAAATTGGTGTTTGATGACCTTTCATCAGTCATTTTGGAGTTCAATGACTTTTCATTGGTTATGTTGAACTTTTGTCACCATAAGTTATATATTTAAAGATTAATGACCTTTGTAACCTTACTACATCAAATTTTATACTTTTTGTCAATAAAGTACAAGGGTCCTCATATATTAAATGATATTATGGACCCTTAAATGGGGCCTAAATCAGATATCAGATAGATATACAGTGTCCATCCTATAGACCCATATTATATAATTGAATACCTTTCAGTTCAATGATTTTTCATGAGTCATTTTGAATTTATTTGTCATCATAAGTCATATTTTTTTGTTGTTTGTGCTCTCTTCAGTAAGGTAATTTTATCTTCAAGGTTGTGAATTTTTCTACGTCATAAAGTTTATCGTCCTGATGGCCATCATGTATTTTTCTGAGTGACCCTCTTCTGTTTGATCATTCTCAATCGGTTCAGTGTTTGTGCTAAAAAAAAGAATACGATACATTTTTATTTATATATGTTCGATGTGAAAACCTTATATACATTTATTTTACAGTTGCCTCTCTTTTACTTTAAACAAAATAATCAGATTCAAATAGTTCTTGCTTGTGTTTAAAAAAATCGATCACTTATTGGAAAAAAACCCAAAAAATCACTGATAAAATGAATAGATTTAACTGAATCTCTGTAAAATGTCAATTTTTTTTTATCAAAATTTGGGTGTGTTTTTTCAATTTTTTTTTGTTATGGTTAATACGTTTTAAATACATAGTACTTTGGGATATACATGCATGTTACTACAAAAGGCCATTTGCTAAACAAATTTACCGCGTAAAATTCGAGTTACTTCCCCTAACACAGAAGAGTTCCACCGGACAACCTATTCTTTGTTACGCTTGACAACACCACGTGTTTACCTGTACAACTGTCATTTAAATGTCCCAAAATAGCCAAATGAATAATCGATTTGATCATTTTCGTTTACCTGAGCTCCAAAAATATCTTCGGGAAAGAGGCGTTACGGTAACTGGTTACAATAAAGCGGTTTTAAAAGAAATAGCTATCGCTGTTGACAAACTTCAATTGCCCGAGGATCCTGATTTTTCTAAAGATTCTGTAGAAGAATGTATACAACGAAAGTTATTAAAAGCCGGTCTGAAAGATGTTAAACCGTTAGATTTGGATGGTTATACCTCAGATTTTACTTACATACCAGAATTTGGGCTTATTGATATTTTTAACTACCTTATATTCACAAAGGCCGATCTTGACGGGAAAAAGCTTAAAAGTTATAAATCCTTCGAGGATTATAGACTATATTATGATGGACATGTTGAATCCCTCATGTTCAATGCAGTCAGTGATCAATCAAAAGCATGTCTGTTCAAAGCCCAAGTAAAACCAACTCAAAGGGACAAAACATACCTTCACAGAGAGTTTTATGAGTTGTGGTTTGCAGTTGACAAAGAGGATGGTTTTGTGATAACTGGCTACTGTGAATGCAAAGGAGGGTAAGAATCCTTACCAAGCAAATATATATATTAAATGGACAATAATAAAATCTGTCTGCACTTGCACTTTGAACAAGGACAACTACATTACATTACAAATTCCTGTCATATTTAGAGATATAGTATTGAATGATAACTTCAAAGGGGCAAATATAAACTTTATTAAATTTAATAGTGTAAGGCAGAAACCAATTGATTTTTTTTTGGGGGGGGGGGGGGCTCGGGATTTTTTTGGAAAAAAGTTTGTTTCTCAAATATTTTGTTTTTCAGGTCTTGTGAAAAAAATTGTTTGTTTTACCCTCAGCTGCCACTATATGTAATGTAAAGTAGGAATAATTGT
>JARWCS010049893.1:0-16132 GCA_034783895.1 Geukensia demissa
AGTGATGACTCTAATCTTTCCCTGAGAAACCCTTGGCTCAGTAGCTTTCTAGTCAGCTGCAACCCTCTATCAATAAACTAAGAATTCAAATGTCTAGGGTTATTATAAGCTGGATTTCCATATTTAAGGGTGCAAACATTTTTTGGCTAATTTGGAGGGCCAAAATACCACATTCGTGGCTCTACCCCTTTAACGACACAAAAACAGACTTGCTTAAATAATATCGCTCGAAAGAAAACAGGTATATTTTTACAATATTTAGTTTAGTTTGCCAAATTAAAGAATGAATTTAGAGGTTACAACTGAAAGGGTCATTGGTTACACATACATGTTTAGAAATTTGCTGATTATTTTGAATGTATCGTAAACAACTTCTTTCTTTTTAAAATTTTAGCATATACTCAAACATTAGAACATTAGTTGTTAGAAATGGTGAAGTCAGACGACCAGTTTTTTAATATTAAAAGTTTTGAAAAAATGATATTCCAAATTAAGTGCTAGATAGTTTGTCACCATGAGTCGCAAGTACCTTTTTTGAACCAGCTATTTTATAGGAAAATGTGTACATTCTCATACAAATTTGAGCTATGGCCATCCCAAGTACCTGTATAAAAACTTAATTTGAAAGAAAATCGAATAATTAATTTTGTTACAAACGTGTGATGATGTTAAAAATTCTGTTTCCTTTTATGGTTGAAAAAAAAAAAAAACAAAGAACACTCCGGAGTGATGGAACTAAAGGAAAACCAGTGCAAAATCCTATCAACAACTCATATATGGGGAATAATAACTCAATAAACTAACTACTAAGAGAATCAATAATTCCTGGGGGACCAAAAATATACAAAAAACCTTAGGAATAAAGAGCCATTAATTTGGGTGGATTCATTAACCCCCTTAATTTCTAACAAATCAGTAATATATAAACCATAATATTCTTAAATGGTACCCGCTAGAAACTCTGCCTTGCCCTGTTTACACTATGCTCGCAAAATTGGCTCAGCAAATTAAACTCCTAAGCATGGGATGGCGCCAAATAAATCGCTGTCTCGACACTTTAAAGTGAAGCAAAATGGTTAGTGGCGTTTTGCCACTTACACAAAAACACTCTTGGCAGAAAAGTCTACCAACTCCACTGTGTGGTCTATTTCCGCTCTCTCCAAGAGTATGAATATGTTACTGAGCTGAAAACGCTGAACTGCAATCCTCTGCAACTCTGTTATGGATTAACAATCAAGCGATGGCTCCCATGGATCAAATAGGCTACTCGACCATTTTCCACTGGACTCTGGTCAGAGACACCTTTGGTGGTCTTTGTGGAAGTTTTCTTAGGATAACCTTTGTCTTCATACCAAATTTTCGCTTGTCAGTTTTCCTCAAAACCTCTGAGACTGTAACCTTGCGAGATGGCTTAACCTTCTCCTTCTCCATCTTTGAAGGCCTGATTGCAGATATGACACTTTTAGTTATTTTACTCCCACTCTTGACTTTTAACAACATGTCCCTCTCCCCTTTTCTCTTCCTGGAAAGGTTCCCTTTTTGGTCTTACTTCAGTCATCTCTCTACTTCCTTGTCAAATGAGCAAACAGTTGCACAGTGAAATCTAGGTGTTACTGGCCCACTACCCCCAGTCAGTGGTATCACGGTTCCCATAATGGTCCAAGTTTAATTCACTAAGGACAAGTTAGCACCATTTTTCATCAGAAAATCATAACCTAGTAGCATATCACACTGCAATGGTGCTACATAGAGACTCTTATTGAATATCAGGCGACCAATTTTAAACTGTACAGGATTGGTGATTCTACACTTCATAGTCATGTTTCGACCTGTTCTCTGCATCGAGCATTCCCTGGTCACATAGGGTTGTGGTTCCAATAATGTTTCTTCGCATCCAGTGTCGATCAACGCTAATACTACCGTTGAGCTTGGCTCGTAGCAAACGTGCTAATGGCAAATATCCCACTTTCGCCTAATGATAACTGATGCCATCTGAATCATCAGAAAATGTGACCTGTTTAGGTTTGCTTTTACCCTACCGGAATTGTGGACTTTCAGGGGGACTAGGTCCCTCAGTTTGAGACAATCTCGGAAGAAATGACCTAATTTAACAGAGTTGAAACAAAATCTATTTCTGGTGTTATTTATTTCTGTTGGTTTTCTTGCTTAGAAATCTTGATTCCTGTTTGGCAACCTGTTAGGAGGAGAATGACCATCAATAGGTGAACTTGAACACCTATACTAATCTGTCAAGGTCCGCATCAGCGACTTAATTTCCTGAATTTCTTTTTCCATTCGTGCTATCCATTCATCATCATTATCGTCAGATTTTGAGTTTCCACCCCCATGGACTAATGGGGGTTCCTCGGCTTAAGATACTGACCTCATGTCCTTGGTCAATTCCATGGTCCTGTCTTTTGACTTTGTAGCCTGGACTGCTGTCCTGGTATCCTTAAACCATTTGATGGTATTCAATGCACCAGCCATTGTGGTAGTCTTGGTTTTACATGCATGTTGTCCTGCATGATGGTCACTGCAACCCTGGCAAAATTTCAAAATTGCCTGATCAGTCATATGGTACTCTGGAAGAGCACGGAAAGCCTTAGTGGCAAGGTAAAGTACCCTATCTACCCAGTCAACGAATGACTCGCAAATCCCTTGAACACTATTTTGAAATGTAACCATGCACGTGGTTTGTCTTTATTGTAAACCAAAGCGCTTCTCCATTTTTTCTACCACTTCGGAAAAAGAAATGAATCTATCCTGTTCCGGCAACTGAGTGTAAAAATCACTGGCCTTATCCTCCAGGCACCAACAAAGTTGTTCTCGTTTTGGGTATTGGACCATAGCGCTGCTGCTGCATAACCAGAAAACTTGGTGTAAAATGCTTTCCAGTTACCTTTCCCACTGTATTTCAATTGCTTTGGGGTTTATGTGGAAAAATTCATATTTGTCGGTTGGTTGTCAGTAGTCTGACGTCTATGTGTACTGGCACGTGAATGGCAGCTGTCGCTATCTGATGCTGTGTAAGATTCAACCTCCCTTTCTAAATCTCTAATGCGTTTCAAGAGTGCACTTTCTGTTGGACTGGTACGACCCCTATATCGATTGTCAGGTGACAAGTCCCAATAATTTGTTCTAGGCCACTCCCCATCCGGGGATGAAGCACACTTAAAATTTTTATATATTTAGAAAAAATGTTCATATCTAGGGGAAACGATTTCCACCTTTTTTGTTCCTGATGAGGTTGATAATCAGGTGGTTGATAGTCTGTTGAAACATCAGACTGATAACCACTTTCATCTGTGTAGTCATCTGTGTAATGTGGGGTAGATTCAATATTACTAGATGGGCGGGTAGGCTCATCCGAATAAGTCTGTGGTTGTTGTTGACTCTATTGGCGGGTGTTGATGTCAACTTGTTGTCTTGCTTGTTGTTTTATATGAGATGGTCTATAAATAGCAGTTGTTGTCAACATATTGACCTTGTAGAAGGTAAGTTTGAGCAAAGTTAACTTCTTGACGATGCTGTGTCATGTTAGGGAGGTTACTTAGAAGTTGTTGAGGTTGTTGATGATATACCCTGCATTGGTGACACTCTATTGATGGTCGTTGTCATGGTCTTGACGCAAGTTTGGGTTGGTTATCATTGGCCTGGTATTTTAATCACCTAGTGATTAATTGAAAAAGGTGTATGTTGACGGTTCAACATGTTGGTTGACATGTTGATGTTGTTGAACAACCGGTTGCTGTTGATAATAGTCTGGTTTAGACTTAATTGGTTGTTTTGAACTTCTGAAACTACCTTGCTGAAGATGTTGAAAGGGTGTTATTGACCCTGTTGAACATGGAGGTGGACATGTTGACCTGGCTGAGCAGGTTGGTTTTGTTGATGTAGATTAGCAGTGTTAAAAACACCCTTAGAGGTATCGGCCATTCTATCGCACATACGTTGTGGAAATTGCTGTCGCAAAAATTCAATTTCTGAGTCTAAGTTTGTGTGGTTGGTAAACGCCGATGGGGGCATATCTCGAGGTTCGCTTTCTTGAACACAGGGGTCAACAGATGCTTTATATTGTACCTGGTCAGTACTCCAAAAATATGTTCCAGCATATGTGCTGGTTCCCTGAGCAGGGAAAGACCTACCAATTGTTCCCTGGTGTCCGAATTCCTCGGGACGGACTAAAACAGCTTTTTTTAGCTGACATTGTGTGTACTATTGTACCCATGTCATCGGTCGCACCAATATCTGAGTCAATCGAAGTATTCAAAAAGTCTTTTTAGATTCGAACACATTGTCAATTTTTGCTCAAATTCTGGAGACGATTCTGAACCTGGACCATGGTTGTCAGATTGTTCTAGCAAGGGCGATGCTGTTTAACTCTGCCACTCAATCAATGATTTTGCCATTTCAATTTCCCTAAGGGAGGGATAATCAAGCTTGGCGAATATCAATCAAGTCAATTAAATCTTGAGTTACTTTCAACTATGGAAGTACACACAAGTTTCAAGATCAATAGGCAGTCAGTCTCTTAAAGGCATAATTCTATCAGCGGTTATTGGACTGACCCCTGGCAGAGTAATCATTTGTTCATACGAACATGTGTTAACGGCAACTTTATAAACACCTAAAGACATACCTGTGTTTATGTGATTTGTACTGTATATTAATAAATACCATTTAAATTGTATTTATCTAACACAACAACTATATAACAGTAAACGACAAATCCGTTTTAATCAACTTTATTTAAAAAAAAATCTGGTTGAAAAGAAAATTTAAACACAATCATAGATTTCCTCAGTTTACATTTGTCAACTTCGGTCTGATTTTCCAGAAATTTTGTATGACCTGCTTCCTGTTTTCTTGGAAGTTTACCTACTTTCTGTGAAAAATGTTCTAGTTATGAAAACTTTTTACCTTTTACCAAAAATGTTCTGAAAAATTTCCAAACGGCTCGAAAAATGTTTTCCTTCGAAAGAGATATCCAAAGGCCTTAATTTTCACCAAATTGAAAAAAATCTCTGGTCACGCCTGAATGGACCGCACATTGTGCAAAATGACCAATATGGCTGACCTCAGTTTCAGAAGGATCACCGATTGATCATCGTCGCCACTAAAATATATATCTCAAATATATCAAGCCCCCGTATCCCAATAACGTGAGATCAACCACTAGTTTTGAGAGAGTTACCTGAACTCGCTACTGGCCGATATCACTGAATAACTTCCAGACTGTCGACAGCGCGGCTGGTCACACTGACTTCATTACTCGCGTTCCCCAGTGACGTCACATCTACTGCGCAGTCGTATATCCTCGGAAGCGTCTGGAACCTGTCTTGCTTACACACAATCGGATGGCTGCTTCCATGATCAATGAACCATACAAACATACATAAAGAAACCCCCAAGCAGAGGGCAATTCCACAACATGACGTTCTTACAATTTTACTAGCAGACGTAGCTTTAGTTAATTTATTTGAAAACACAAAAATACCAATGTAAAATTAATATGGTATAATTAGGTATGCTATATGCACATTTCAAGGAGTAACCTCTTATCAGTAGCATTAGAACCGAAACATAGGAAGTCAAAGATTCAAATATAGCAAAGCACTCAAATTCAAACAAATCGAAATGGGAAGCAAAATCCGACGAAAGGGACAACTACTAAGTGCATTACTTTTCGAGGCCTTTCCGTATTTTCAGTGTTTTAGAATATTAAATAATGAGGACAAATGTTTCTTAAACCGAATATTGAAGGTCTGAGAGTTGGATTGATTGATTGAATGAATGCTACTTTACGTCCAGCGGCAAATATTTCATGCATTTTCAGGGCGAGAGCATATTAATGAATGATGATTAATAAATCCTGCTTTGTACTAGACCCTCAAGATGAGACGGATTTTAAACGTGCTAGCTCACGAAAGTAACACTTCACAAGAAGACACGCCACTTTACCCAGATACATTATTCTCATTCTCTGCCGACGAGTCTTTGCTCTTACTCCTAAATGCTGTGTGCTTAGCGGAGAAGCAGCAAATACCAATTTTAATGTATTTGGTTTGACCAGGCCGGGGATCGCACCCACGATTTTCCGAACTCGAAGGGAACACGCCTAGAGTTACACCATAGAGGCGGTCACTGCGAGTTGGAAACCTCTTCCAAACGAATACATCGATGGTCATTGCTCTCTCAGTTTGGCTTTATACACTCTGAGATTGACTCCACCTAAAAAACAACTGACCATGACGTAATCAAATTACAGGTTTAACTCGACTGTTCGTGTGTGATAAATAGGAGAATTATGTCACATACGGAACTTTTTTTCTGAAAAAATGTTGCAAAGAACAGAGCCCAAATTTCGAACATGTATTTATTGACATGTTTAGAATTAATAGAATTTTTTCGTAAAAATCGATGTTCCTGATTTTTGGTGATCCCAAACTAAACCGTAAGAACCCTGTGAAGTAATTTGTGAAGAGAATATTGATAAATTAGTAAATTTGCAATTGTCTACGTAGCTTTTATAAACGATCATGCTAAATGCTACGTAAAATTCTTTATATTAAAGTTTTTAAATATCTTTTTGAAAACTTGCAAAATTGCACAGGTAGTATTTATAAATTGGGGCTCACGTGGGTTAAAAAGGATATTTTACACACAGTTTTGGGAAAAATCTGATACTTTCTGTAACGTGAGATTACATTTGGAACCTTTTCGAATGGGAAATGAAAGTGTCGAATGGTCACATTAAATTTCACAATTTGAAAGTAGTAAAGGTATTACTAAAGTTGTTGACTTTTAACCTTAAGTTGTTATTATTTTTTTCCAGACTGAAATTAATAGTTCTGATAATTTCAATCATAAATCACCGTTTAAAATATTAAAAGATAATTTGGCAGATAGCGTTGTAATTTAGTTGTTTTAATAATCTGCGGTCAAGTCACGCAATTTTGCTTGTACTCTCTATTATATTAGTTGTAGACAATTAATTTTACAAATATAATAAAATTCTCCGTGTGTATTGTTCCTGGCTTTCTAACCTCGATTCTAAATCTGCTTTTCTCCTATACAGTGCGTCTCAGAGTCAAGCTTTTGTTGTGAAGTAATTTGGTCCTTTCTTATTGTTCCGGAGACGCTAATTGAATGAACTTCGAAGACGGTATGTCCGACGGTTTAATACTATGTTGTCAATAAATGTGTGGAAAAACAAGATTGATCTAATGCCAAATTTATCAGTATCTTTGTGTAAAAGCGACAAGTTTATTACTATCTTCACCAACAAATTCGAACTACAACGTCTAACCTGTACCTTTTGTGTATAAGTTAACGTTGATATAAGTACACGTTAGTTGTGTTTAACGGAACAGTGATATCAAATAGATCATTTTCGTAACCTTTATATGTAATGTTTCCATAGAACGTAGAATGTTATAAAATTTTGTGAAAGTCGTGAGAAGCTTTTGATATCTGTATGCCGATAGACCATGTTGCCAAATCGTACAAAAATATTATCAAAAAAGAATTCGACCGTGGTACTCATATCAAGTGTATTTGTTAATAAAGCTAATATATTTTTTGCGGCATATGTAAGAACAACAAGACTTTGTGAATGACCAAGTGGTTAGATATGAAAACTTTTCCTTAATAAGCTTATGTGGTAAAGTGGTATAAAGCGTAGAAAATCATACTTGTCATTGTAGAAAAAGGAACTTAAACAGACATTAGTTTGTCTAAAACATCTAGTGAATTTTTAACACTCCAAAATTAGTGTCTGTAGTATTTAGAGCACTTTACTAACAGAAATCAAAATGTGAAATAGCAGTAATAGAAAGATCATTAACTTAAAAGTAAATATTTTGTCAGCAAATTTTAGGTACTAGTATGACTTAAATCAATGGTACTATGTTTATGTACACTTGTAATAAAAGGAATTTGAAGATGCGAAAGGGGCAGACAGAAATCGTCAAGTCGGAAGACAGACAAGACCATGGCCAACAAAAAGAAACGAAAGGCAAACATAGAACACACAACACTACATTGAAAACTAAAGCTGGAGTATCACGAACCCTACAAAAACCAGGGTGAGTACTGATATTTAAATTAATGATAGTGTAATGACATTTTAGTGTATTTCTGACATTTGATTGTACATGTAAATATACTGTACTGATATTTGATTGTAATTGTATTGTACTGATATTTGATTGTACTTTTAGTGTACTGATATTTGATTGTACTTCTAGTGTACTGATATTTGATTGTAATGAATGCTAGTGTACTGAGATTTGATTGTACTTCTAATGTACTGATATTTGATTGTAATTCTAATGCACTGATAATTAATTATACTTCAAGTGTACTGATATTTGATTGTAATGCCAGTGTACTGAAATTCGATTGTAATTCTAGTGTATTGATGTTTGATTGTACTTCTAGTGTACTGATATTTGATTGTAATTCTAGTGTACTGATAGGTAAATGTACTTCTAGTGTACTGATATTTGATTGTAATTCTAATGTACTGATAGTTAAATGTACTTCTAGTGTACTGATATTTGATTGTAATTCTATAGTACCGATGTTTAATTGTTATTCTAGTGTACTGACATTTGATAGTAATTTTAGTGAACTGATATTTGATTGTACTTCTAGTGAACTGATATTTGATTGTACTTCTAGTGTACCTATGTTTGATTGTAATTCTAATGAACTGATGTTTGATTGTAATTCTAGTGTTCTGATGTTTGATTTTAATTCTAGTGTACTGATATTTGATTGTAATTCTATTGTACTGATATTTGATTGGAATTCACGTGTACTGATGTTTGATTGTAATTCTAGTGTACTGATATTTGATTGTAATTTTAGTGTACTGATATTTGATTATACTTCTAATGTACTGATATTTGATTATACTTCTAGTGTACTCACCTTTGATTGTACTAAATAGTGTACTGATATTTTTTTGTACTTCTACAGTATTAATATTTTATTGTACCTCTATTGTTTAGACGTTTGATTGTAACCTAAGTGTACCAACATTTTAATGTTCTGATATTCTGTTTTATCGAAAATTAAGTCATTTTTCTTTGTTCTTGTTGTCTGATATTTCCCTTTATTAAGTGTCCGTAATAACAAGCTCTCGGTCACATGACAGTGCCAGTAAAATTTAAATGTCTCGCCTGAAATTATCGTCTGGCTCGCTAAAATACTGATGATAATTTAAGTCAAAATCTTAATTACGCTGTTATTCTATATGAAATTCTGGAATTAATTTTGTACCGCATTTTTTTCCCTTCCCTTAGTCGGATTTGAACTCTGCTTTAACATCTCTAGCTTTCATCGCCTGCACTGTGTCCAGCGCCCTAGACCACTCGGTCACCTAGCTGTTTAAAAAATATAGCTTTCGGTAACCTGGTGATGCCTTTCCTCGCCATCGTATCTAGAGATAGAAGGAGAAGGGATTCGAAGATACCAAAGGGGCAGACAGAAATCGTTAAGTCGGAAGACAGACAAGACCATGGCCAACAAAATGAAACGAAAGATAGAGCACATTCCATGATGTATTGTTGCGTGTAGATGGTATTTTTCATTTTTGCAGCCAAATTTATCCCAGCTTTTCCTTTATGTTGTAAAGGATCTTGTATTTCTACTAGATACAGCCACAACAAATCAATTTGTTCAAAGTCTTAAATTAATTACAAATCTACAATATACCACCACCACCGGAACTCTGAAGCATCAGATGATACAATGAAAATAAGAAGGTTACACAGTTAAATATGCCGATGTTAGGGTCAGATTTAGACTGAATATCGCTCAGTAAATTAAATAGCCATATAAAATAAATAATCCGAATGTTCGTCTAAATGAATTGAAGTAAAAATGAAGGGTGAGCAACCCCTGCTCCACTAACGGAACCTGTCGTGTGACTCACTAGACAAAATACTATAATACGACTGCAGTTTTTTGCGGTCGTAAAAATTTTCTACCGTTAAAAAAAATCAAAGATAACAAATTTCCATACATTAATCGTTAAGTCAGTAAACAGACAAGACTATGGGCGACAAATGAAACGTACACACAGCAATACACTGGAAACAACAAGATCCCTTCAAAAACTAGGGTGAGTTCAGGTGCTCCGAAAAGGTAAGCAATTCCTGCTCCACTAGTGGTACCCGTCATGTGACCCAATAGATAAAACCGGTGTTTAGTCGAAATCGATATTAGTCACAGCCGGTATAGGAACGGATTTGTAGTCACGACAGTGGTAAAATTATGCGATGTCAGTTGTGTAATGATTTTTTCGTACAGTTCAACCAAATCATGATGTCGACCGGGATGATGACTATAATCTTTTCTCCAAAAATCCTTGGTTTAGATTCAGCTTATAGGGTCTTGAAGTAATAAATATTAAGAACATGATCTTCTCCGTTTAAAAAACCAATGATTACTTAAGAAAAATATATGGGAATAGTGTAATCAATTTGATGAGGTTTTGCAACCCGATGCTTCAAGGAGTCTGTCATCGCTCGCCTGTCCATCAATTGCTAGAAAAAAGTTGATACATTGTATTAATTAAAATTATTACATTTTTAAAGACTTTTCATTGTGTTCATTTTTGAAAGAAAGTTTACCGAAATAGACAAAATATAACCTAAATACTGTTCGGTGCTTTTTATAAAGTGAAAACATGAAATTTCTATAGGGTTCAATGTTAAACTCAGTCGCGTCATAGCAGCTATCATGAATTTCCGAATCGAAAACGACCTAAGTTTAGTACAGGGCCACCTAATATTCATTGCTGCAAAATACAAAATTACCGATGTTAAATAAATCAAATCCGTCTAGCGGTTTCTGACAGAAGAATTTCTAAATTTTGACCAATGAGAACACATAATTTGCTCTTGCGGAAGATGTTTAAATTCCAAAAGGTCCATCTGTCTTACATTTCTATCAACTTAGCTTTAAATCTCTTCTGTTGTTTCATTCATGAAAGTAAAAACATAGATTTTCAATAGGGTCCAGTGTTAAACTAAGGCTATTCTAAATTTTGATAACCAAAACGATTCAAGTGTTTTGTACATGACCATCTAATAATCATTCCTGCAAAGTCAAAGTTCAATCCTCCAAGCGGTTTCTGATTAGATTCTAATTTTGGAAACTTTTGCAGGTGATGACAATTTTTCCGAGTCTGAATGAGAGCTTTCAGTGATATGTCAATAGATGTTTCCTGTCTCTGACCGTTTTCGAGATAAATGGGGTCAGAATAGGCGACAAAGTTAATTTTGCACAAGAAGAAAACGTTTTTTTTATCCATTTAAATGTAGTTTTTTTTCCAAAATATTCCTTATAAAAAACGTTTTTCCAAGCATTTTTTTAACATTTCCCAATTTTTGTATAAAATGGATTAAAGGATTGAAAAGACAATTTTGCAGGAGATGAGAAATTTTTATTTTTCATCCAATTTTGATGTTTTTCCATTTAGATTCGTCTCAATAAGAGCTTTCAGTAAGATGTCAACGGATTTTTTCGTGTTCTTACCGTTTTCAAGATTAATTGGGTAAAAGTGTCGAGAAAAACAATTCCGCATGGTATGGTTTATACTGTTATGAATCTCAGTTTATGGTCAAACTTCACAAGAATCCATCTAGATCTGATTTGATAGACAAATTTAACAATACCTACCGCTACCCTGATGATATCTTTTCCGTTAATGATTCAAATTTCTACAAATAGACTACAGAGATTTATCCAAAAGAATTTACCTTGGACAAAGCCAATAACAATAGACTCAAATGCCCATTTCTGGATGTTTATATTTCTCATGGTAAAAGTTCCACCAAAGTTTACGACAAGAGGGACGATTTCTTATTCCCATTGTATGGTGTTTATATTTCTCAGCTTGTTCGTTATGCCCGTGTTTGAAGAGACGTTTCAGACTTTGATGAACGCATAACTGAACAATTATTAAGTCAAGGATTTCGTTACCATAAATTGATAAAAACATTTACTAATGTTTTCATAAATATAAAGATTTGGTATCAGAATTTGGATGTACTTGTAATCATCTTATGAAACATGGGATATTAAATCCTACTTTTTACAGAAACGTGGTATATAAAGCTCGGAAATTTAAAATCCAAATGGTCTTAACATTCATCTTAATAAACTGATCCTTAAAGGATTTCGTCACAGCAATATTATTAAATCTTTAATATGAATTTTATTGGAACTAATATTGACATTCTTGTTAATAGCTTAATATGGAACTTAACTTCTTGTCTATATATTTTAATATTGTCATTTCGCAACCTATTTCTTTGACGTTTAATGATATTTAAACACTAAATCCAACTAGACGTGTTTATATTGACACCGTAGTAAAGAAAAACTTGGTTTCTTGATCGGTTGCTTTTGGGTTTTTTACTTGCAGACAGCAACTGCGAGTAATCTTTCGAGGTAGATACATTCGTTTATCATGTATTAGTTTTAAATGTATTTGTTGTTGGTTTTTAGTATCGATCTCAAGTGTTAAATCAATTTCAACCGATTTTTGTAGTGTGTTTTAATTTTTGGTTTGTCAGACCAGGGGCTGGGTTGAGTGCTCACCAACTGGTTTAACCCAACCACATACTTATGTGCCTGTCCCGAGCCAGGAAGCTGTAGTCCAGTGGTTGTTGTTGTTTAATTAGTATTTTATTTTTATTTTTTCACTATTTTTCAATAGATTAGGTCGATTTTCCTGTTATAAAGTTTCACCTTTTGTATTTCGGGGCCTTTTTACAGTTTCCAATATGGTATGGACTCTTGTTCATTATTGAAGGCCGTAATGGGATGTAGAAATTTAAATTGGACTGTCGTTTAGTGGATGGCTGTCTCATGAACAATTATGCCAAATGCTGGCCTGCAGATTATATTCAGCACACAAAGTTGTGATATAAAATATTGCAACAAGACAAAATCAATATTAAACTAACTTGTACAGCGTACAAATGTTTAAACCGTGAAACAAAATGAATGAGTACCGCACGATGTTTAACATATCCTTGCAAGAATTCCAAACACTGTTTATGCTTTTCTTTGCTGGACACTGGAGTGGTCTATATGGCTCGATCCCAAAGCTGACCAGGCGCGATTCCCAGATGACGGATAGGAGCCCTTTCGTTTGGGGGGGGGGGGGGGGTTGCCAAGTCATAATTTTAAGTCTGACTGTGGACCATAGAGGTTGACGTGTGTAGGAAATGCCACGCTGCATGCACGTAAAAGACTCCTTTTAAATATGTTGAAACAGAAAAGTTTAATGCCGCTACAAAAGGCTAAATTTTTCGTCCCTACTTAGTCCAATTTCCCAGTTGCAGTAAAAAACCGTTGCCCAGTTGTGTCCCAACCGACCCTCACTTTCAAAAATTTTGATAATTATTGACATTCTCGTCCTGAATATGCATGAATTATTTGCCACTAGACGTTAAGCAACCAACAATCAATCATGCTGATCTTTGTAAATATTTCCAAAAAATGACAATACTGTTCAAACAGTATCTCCAAAACTAGTTGAGGACTTCTTCCATGAAATAAAATTCAACTCACCAATTGTCAAGCATAAAAATACAAATTTTCACATGTCATCAATACGCGGCGTTTTTCTTGATACGACAAAATTTCGTCGGTATTGAAATACAATTGTGTAACATGTGTTTTGTTATAAAGTTTTTGTTTACAAATGGGTTAACTAATTTTGCAGACATATATTTTTAAAAACTTAATAGATATTAAACCGCAAATTCTTTAATATATCTTACCGAAGTGCCAATGCATACCATAACTGAGGTGCTTTAAGATATTTTAAGCATAACAAAAAGCACCCAACCGACTTAACAATTCAGAGACAGAAATAATAATAAAAAGAAAAAATAAAGAAGGCAGTTCTACTTTGCAGAGCAAAAAAATTATTGTTGAAACTAGATTTTTGCCTATCTATACCACATAGATGTCACCAAATCCATAACAGTTTATCATATCTTGGAGTCTTGCCTAAAATACCTATATACTGTAAAAATGGTAATGTGACTGGATCAGTGATCATGTTGACCTCTATACTGTCCTCAAAACTGGCATCATTTTTGTTGCATTAATCATAAGGAATGAATTGTAAAAACCCCGATCAAAATCAGATGAAAAATAACAAAATCCTTAATTGTACGAAATTGAAATTTTGCCCAATTTTGATCTATTTTATCTTGAAAGTGTAAAAAAGAGATTATTCACCTGGAAGCTCTTATTGAGAAAAATCCAATAAAAACCTCATGTTTCATCTTTTGCCTGGTTCTTAGAAATGCCAGTTCTTAGTAAACATTCATTCAATTAAACAACAAAATTTGGAAATTATTAGCTATAAAGACAATAGCAGATTAACACATGACAAAAAAAAACATACAAACATTTTATGCAATTATTTTCGAAAGTTAATCATCTCGAAAGTCGAGTCTGTCACACACAGTTGGAATGAAAACCCACCGATACCGCTGTACCGCTGAGGCATATCAACATATATCGAAAAGGTAGGTATACCATTTCTAAGCACCTTTTCCGGCCTAGTGAAACATTCCGTGATTAAATTATAGTTGTTTTCATGTAACTTTTGCCCCATATTTAAGAAATCTAGAATGTTTTAATTCATTTATGATATGTTTGACAAAAAGTAATTTATTTTTATTATATTCCGTGGGCTAGGATAGCCTACCGTGAACCCCCTGACATCTCTATGGGACCAAAATTTTTTTGTCCCCCAAAACATATTATTAAAGAAAAACATGCTAACATTAAATATTTTGGAACCCATTTGTGATTTTGGGGTCTTTTAATAGCCCCGTTGGATTTTTTTGTCAATTTAGTTTTTAACCATTTTTCATTTTCAAAGGTATAATAGATAAGTTCCGGAAACAAAAAGTTGACCTGTAAGGTATCAAAAGAAAGGTCTATACAATACCTTTCCAAGACGTGTCTAGTTATTTTGATTTGAGCTACGAATAAAAAGTTGTGGCGAAAATAGTAGCCCTACCCCAACAGATATTTCACAAAAATCCAAGTTTTTTGTCTGTCAACTATCATTTATTTTTCTTTATGACTTTATATGCATATATTGTTATGTTTCTTAATACATTTGACTACTTTGTGTTTTATTGTCCTAGTATTGTTTCTTTTGCCCGTTATGGTGTTCAAATGTCAAAAAACCCTAATTTAGAAAATTGCAGAATTTTCCATTTTTTCTCTATTTTTTAAATACGCTCAACATCTGAGTTATTACATGACTGTAAACTGATATTATTTAAGAAAATGTGTATATAAGGCATCGAATGAGCCCAATATTTCATTTATAAAGTGATTTTGATTGGAATTTTCGCGAAAATATTACCCCAACCCCTACTTTATTCGAAATAAATTTCAAAGCACCAACCCATGTGGGAAAAGGAAACAATAAATTTTGCTTTAAATAATGCAAATTACTTTTTTATTATAAAACAAAGCATAATGTATCATTTGAACACCATTTTTGCCCAAATTATGACCTTAATCTGTGAAAAATGGGTGATTAACAGATTTCAGATTTCTGTTGAATTTCTGTAATATCAGTCTCACTAAGATATTTTAAATACTCTCGATATTTGAGTTATTATATGCCTACAAACACATATTAAGTAAGTAAAAGTGTGCATAAGGCATGGAATGAGCCCGATATTTTATTCATAAAATTATTTTAATAGGTAATTTTTGCGAAAATGGTACCCCTACCCCTAATTTTTGTTAATTGTGTTGCCAAAATACAAGCCATGTGTGAAAATTAAACAAAAAATTTTGTTTTGAATAATGTAAATTACTTCTTTATTATAATACAAAGCATAATTTATCATGATAACACCATTTTTATCTGAACTTTGGCATAAAGTGTGAAAAATGGGTGATAAGCAGATTTCAGATGTCTTTTAAATTTCCGTAAAAACACTCTCATTGGGATTTGGACGTTTCTACTGGTAAACATTCAAGTCAATATATTCAAATTTAATTATATTTATTCTGATTTTAATTACCCAGGATAATCTTTTCACAGAAAAATGTTTGTATTTTC
>JARWCS010050003.1:0-16131 GCA_034783895.1 Geukensia demissa
GAGTAGTTGGTGCATGCTCTAGCGTACCGAATCAATTGGGAAATATAAACACCGTATGCAGGAGATGTTGGGATATATACTACATACACGTATATTTAGTATATTTTTTATTACGCATCCTGCACCTGTGCATGGATTAACACTAAAAATGAAAGTAGAGTCAAATAGAGGGAAGCCAGTTATAATTGATGGCCATAAGTATCACCAAGCCTTCTTAAAGAAGAGTGGCGTAATAAGTTGGAGGTGTACAACAAAAGATTGTCCTACTACCATATATACATATGAGCAGTGCATTACTGTTTTAGGTGGATCTTTATTACATCCGCGCGAGACCAACCTACAGAAGTTGGAACGCCAAATACTATGAATGGCCTGTGAAAGAAAGGTAACAGAATTGATATCTGAGAGACCATCCAAGATCCCAAGGCCGGAAAAAAAGGAGGGAAGTCATAGTCATTACAAAAATTGCACATTTGTGTACTTTATTTTTTGGCGCAAATGATACTTGTTGTTTTGAAATTTAGTGGTGCAAACATAGTATTGGCGCAAACAGATATCTCCCATTTGCAAAATGTCTTAAGTGTGGATTGTGTCTTTCTGGCATATATTCCATATTCTTTCTTTTGAATATAAGGTATAGGAAAAATATGGTACACTTAGCATGATACAGAGGCTCGTTGTTCTTTTCCGTTAAACATATTAATCATATGTACTATAGTTATAATTGCAATGGGGCTTCGACTTATTGAATTCTGCACGTATCACGTCAAAAGTCCATATTAGCGATGTTCAGATTCAAATATCCAAAACAATTTCCAGGAGACTCTGCTTAAGGATAACCATCCTCACAAGTCAGGGGTTTTGAGTCAACATATACCCTCCCTAAAGCTCTAAGCCCCTAACATATGAGAATGAGAGAGCACGGGTTGTTATACTATCATTCTCGAAAATGGTAATTACTTTTGCCGCTCTGGACTAGCCCTTTGTAATGCAGTTTCATACATTTAGGTCAGGCTTGGGGTAACTAGTTCTACATATAAAAATGCAATTATCTGTAAATAATTTATTCAATGTAATTTTTTGTCATTGGACGTTTTTAAGCTTCCGTGCAATTAAATGTTTTACATTACTTTCCAATTTTCTGCTGGTAATTGCTGATTAATTTTCATTTATATACAATTACATTTTCAGAAATTTAAGTGCAAATGCAACTCTTCAAGAAACAAAGGATCAAACATTTCAATGACCTAGAAACGGTTATACAACGTAAAATTCCGACCTAACCCTTTGAACCATATGTAACCAATTTCATATATCACCGCACCCGGTTGTTTTTCTTCATTAAACTCGGGTGTTATTGTAAACACCCGAGGATAATACCCAATTAACGGACCATTATAAAACAGGGTTTATTCGGTCACGAGGGGATTATCTTCTTAATGGATGCGTTATCCTCAAATTCCATTTTATATTTAAATTTTTAATTATTTTTACCTAGTACCAACCTGCATGATTCCACAAAGCACCCTTAAAGTTTGTGGGTCATGTGATTTTTATAAAACCTAATTCTGTACAAATTATTTAGGTTAATTGTAAAAATTTGTGGGAACATTTCTTATTTAAACATCTTTTCATATTTATAAGAGATTAATTTTGATTTTAAACAGGGTTTTAAAAATATTTGCATTCCGTATTTCATTATGGGTGGCAAAAATAGTATATGCTATAATGGTTCCCACTGGCAATTGTTAATGTTTGGTTATTGAAGAGTAAAATGAAACAAGTGCATGTGGATTCTTTGTATTTCATATGTACTAAAAGTACGTGTTATAATTTATTTTAACAGTAGTCTTCCTATTTGCTCAAATATATTTGTTGCGCAATTTTCATGTTCATGAAAATTTTTTAAAAATCTGTGGAGCTAACGCCGTAAACTCACTCAAATGAGCAACATGTATACAGCTGTCCGTTTTGTTTTGTTTTTTTTTTTTTTTTTTTAATTCTTGTACACACATTGTGAAAAAACATCATAGAATTGTTCTTATTTCAGTCGCTCTTGAGTGAAAATTGCATGTTATGAGACGCCAACGGGCATCACACTCACATCATTACGGAAAAGCTCATATCTCATAGCTTTTTTATCACATGCGCCTGACTTCCGAAAGCATCTGCAGAGAACTTTCCTACCGAGCTAATTGACTAGAAGCTTTTCCCTTTCGTACATAATCATACTGTCTCATATAGTTCTAGTGGATATGGGAATTATAGTGTAACTCTTAGAAAACCATCCTCACAATGTCGGGGGTCCTGTGTCCACACTTGTTCGTGGTCCCACCCTGACATTGTGAGAATGTTAGAAAACTCACATGAGTGAAGTAAACAATTCTAAAAATAATCATTATCTATAATAAACGACTAATATAAAAATGAAATGTGGTTATGATTGTCCATGGGACAGCCATTCGCTTTTTGTCACTGTCATCTATGATGTTTTTCTTTTCAAATTCATTAAAATGATTATAATATGAACGCAACGAACATCTCTGGCAGTTGATCATATGACGAGAAATTCAACAGGGTGTAATGATACTTAAATTTAAACTTTTCCGACGTGTCAAGATACCATGTTATTGTTATGTTTTCTTGTGTTATTAATAGATAACTCTGTTATTTATCGTCACACCCTAATATAAGATTTTGAGATAAAAATTGGGGTGGATATCTAAGTGCAGAAAAATACTGGAACACTATTTATTTAAATCTCTGTTACGTAAACCATAAGTGTTTACAAATGTACATTTTGTCACAATGACACTGTTGTTTAACACGGTGACAAACATTGTTAAATCTCGGTAAAAACTGTGCCTGCCTATTGAAAGCAATGAACCTGTAGTCCAGTTGATGTCTTTGTTTCTAGTTTTAAAAGTATAAGCTTAATAAGCTGATTATTGTTATATTTGAATAGTATCACAATTTCATTTTGGGCCTTTTACAGCTTGCCAGCTTGTGGATCTCTTTTATAGTAAAAGACTTAAAGTCCCAAGGTATCCTGTAGCATTCTCAAAACAGAGGACCCTAACTTTCACTTCCGTTACAAGAGAGAACCGGAAGTTTAGGAACAGGAGATTGAACCTGTAGATTTTGGGTTGTTTAATTTGAACTTTTAATGAATGTCTCATATACATGTACATGTATAAATAATCAATGAATCCTATCACATCTTCTTCTTTCTACGTTTAATGAGTAGGTGTTTCTGGATCTTGTTTATAGTGTTTAAATTCTATCGCAGAAGTATTCTTAACCATCATGCCAAACCAAAATACTGTCGTGCATGACTAAAAGTTACCACGCCAAATCTTGCAGAGACCTAAAAACATTACCCAATCTGTCTCAAAGTTAATCAGCCGACCTAACCCTGCCGAAAATCTCTTCGGGTTAGAAAAAAGATATAACCATGCAGTCCGAAAATACATGCATGGTCTTTCACACGAGTTTTGATTTATTTTTGATGTCTTACATCAATGGGTGACACGGCGGGTGTCTCAACTGAAGCAGGATACCTGAGTCTACTTTCTTTTTCCTATGGTTCGTGTTTCTCGCGCTTTAGTTTTCTGTATAGTGTTTTGTATTTTAACATAAGTTAAGTCTTTGTGTTTCTGTATAATGTTAGTTTTCTGTCTAGCCTTTTGTGTTTCTGTATAATGTTTAAATTTCTATCTAGCTTTGTGTGTTTCTGTATAATGTTTAGATTTCTGTATAGAGTTTTTTGAACTGATGATTATTGTTTGTTTCCTTATGTTAATTGTTGTCTTGTAAGTCTTTTTATTTCCGTTTTCCTCTAGTATCTTCGAATTATTTTTATACACATCCGTTACTCAAGAAATCGAAGTTGCACTGTATTTACATACACTAATCAACTACAATAAAAAATCAAGGCAAACAGTTTTGTCTGCATTTTTTAACAAAGAAATAATCTTTGTGTTCAGAAGTTTAAATCTTAAACATAAAAAATACGGAATATTGAACAATCACGTAGTGACAGAAAAATTCAGACAATATTGAATAAAAACTCTTTCAAGGTTTCAAACCTTACAATATGTTTTTTACAAGACATTCATTCATAAAAGGCATTCCCACGTCCCTAAAGTCAATATTTATCAACTCGATGTATATTGGTTTAACAAGGGCAATACACATTAAAAATTTATATATTTTAACAGCACCATTGTCGTTGAAAAATCACCTTTCATGAGAGGTGAACATCCGTGTGGTATATGTGGTGACTTTAACGAAAATCATTTGATTTTATCTTGAGTTGGATGTAACACAGGCCTACTAAATTAATATGTCACACAAGGTTTCAAAATACAGGACAGGGCCTTCTCAGTTTTGTGCATCATTTTATAAAAATATCAAAATTTAAAAAAGAACGAAACCTAGAAAAGGTTTTTGAAAGACGTAACTTGTGCCCATGTATGATAGTTCTTGAAAGTTAAGCTTTGTACTGGCTCGTGTGACTTCACCAAACCGCTCCAGTGTTTGTTTACAACCTTGATAAGGTAAACAAAGAAAAGCGCTAAATAAGCAGTTCAATTATGCTTTTGAATTTTTTTTAAACGTATGTAAGATGCGGATAATGCCTTTCTGGCACATTTTCCATATTCTTTATGAATGGTTGGCGCCTATTATATGTTATTTTATATGAAATATCAGAATAATTATTATTTAAAGAAACAGCTTATGATCAACACCTTACGACCATTTGAATATCGGGGGAGGGGTCGCAAACTTTTTTTTTCAGTTGACACGAGGCAGAACTTTTTATCCTTAGGTATGTTCTGTTAAAACAGGAAATCTATGGTCTTATTATTTATTTTCGACATGCTTTGTGTATGAATATATCTTAGTCTTATGCAAGGACTGAATATTTATTTCCAAATCATCCTGCCCGTTCACCATCCCCTACCCCCACCCCACCCCTTAAAAAGCAAATAACCGGTCATCCCCTTTATTAAGTCTAGAGTGGATACAGGATTGAGGTCAGGCAGCATATCAAGTTAAAAGAGAACGAGGTGAAAAGCTTTGTCTTTTGTTTAGATAATTATTTGATTACTCGTTTTTTTTTTTTCATTTTAAGTCCATTCCTTATAAATCTATCACTAAACATTGTCATCTTCAGTGCAGGTCATATGGTGTGCATTTTTTGTCTTTTCACAATGCTCCTGATCATACATGTGACTTTTATAGACCAATATGTTGTGTATGAATTTACAACACATATAAATGCTTTCGACAAAATTCCCAAGACACGTATACCGCTCCAACTGCAGTTCTTCGTCTATAGCCCATGTGTTCAAATAGGTCTCTATTTTAAAGAAAAAGTATGGAATATATGCCAGAAAGAAACAACTCACATCTTACATACGTTTATGACAAATATTCAATAGCCAAATTTAAATGTGTGTGAAGCGCTTTTTTAAGATTTACCTTCATCAGACATGCTAGGGGCCAAAAATAGGAAGATTAGGCAAACTTTATTAATTTTAAGTTACATTCAAAATGCTTACACCTCCATGTGTTTTCAGCAGTTTTTTTCGTGCAACGTTTTTACCGATTTTTATTTCACGTGTTCGTTATATGTCGTGTTTCGCGTGTCTTGATCAAAATGCAACGTGCAAGCCATATTCTAATTTTTCGTTCCTCGTGAAATAACATTTTATTTCTCGTACGTCCGTGCGCGGGACCCCCCTGTACCACCCTCTTATAATGTTAAAAATCAAAATGACTATGTACCAATACGATGAAGATTGCAGATATTTGTACCGTCAACCGTCAGAGCATGAAACAATTTAGATTTACATATCCGGAATTCACCAACATTTCTATTTTTAAAAGCAGAATAAAAAACACTGTCTGAAAGCCCCGGACTCGGGAGTACTATAGCGAAGGGCGAAGGAGAATAATTATCATCCACACTCGCTTAAGACATCAATGTAACTGACTTAAAGCATTGGTTAAGATAAATGTTGTAACTGATCCCACTTGTGAGTGTAGATTCCCAATAGAAGACGCAATTCATTATTTTTTTGATTGTCCGCTATTTCTGTCGGATAATTTAACGGAAACCACACTCATCCCATTCCTCTTTTTTACATAATTTCTTTCTCTTTTTCTAACTCATTACTATAGTAATATAATGTTATTTTCATGTATCGCATCCTTTTAATTATTATTGTATTATATTGTAAAGCGGAGAAGACTTTACTTGTATCTGATCCAATGTGCATTCTTTTGGCAAATAAAATATGTTTAAACTAATCTGTCGGCCAGAAATACCCTATTTTCAAATCTAAACGATGAAAATAAGAATATTGTAATGCTTCTATTTGGCAACGACGACCTCAGCTACGTGGAAAATGCTTAAATATTCGAAAATGTACGTTCCTTTATCAAGCAACCAAAACGTTTTACTCAAGTCAGCTAGAAAAGGATGTTCCTTTGCTATTTCTACTCTTTACTCTATACTGATCCTGCTTAAAAATTATGCAATATATTATTTTTGTAATCATTTATTGTCGTCAATGTATGTGTAACAATTATAGGGAGAGGACTGTAATTTAAGTTGGTATAACTTATGTCCAATCCCATTGTGACTTATACAATAAAATATTATTAAATTAAAAATAAATTAACAGTCCTCCAGAAGAAATCTTAGTAAGGGTAAGTCGTAAACAGTCCTCTAGAAGGAATCTTAGTAAGGATAAGTCGTAAACAGTCCTCTAGAAGGAATCTTACTAAGGATAAGTCGTAAAAAGTCCTCTAGAAGGAATCTTATTAAGGATAAGTCGTAAACAGTCCTCAAGAAGGAATCTTAGTAAGGATAAGTCGTAAACAGTCCTCTAGAAGGAATCTTAGTAAGGATAAATCGTAAACAGTCCTATAGAAGGAATCTTAGTAAGGATAAGTCGTAAACAGTCCTCAAGAAGGAATCTTACTAAGGATAGGTCGTAAACAGTTGTCTAGAAGGAATCTTTGATAAAATGGGTATTTATAGAAGTACGGATAAGTCGTAAACAGTCCTCTGGAAGGAATCTTAAAAAGGATAAGTCGTAAACAGTCCTCTTGAAGAATGCATTGGTATTTATATAGGTACAGATGAGTAGTAAACAGTCCTATAAGAAGTTGTTACTGAGGCTTAGGATCGTTTTTAACATATCTGTAAACTTTTGTTTATGCTCAACATTAAAACTTCGTCTCGATCTTATTCATGACGAAAGAGATTATCTTGTTCTTACGTATACAAAGATAATAAGTAGAAGCCAGTCCTAGAAAAACAAATCATTAATTAAATTGATATTCGTAGAAGTAAAGATAATTAGTCAATAATTCTCTGGAAAAGGGCCATTGATTAAATCGGTATCTGTATTAGCAATGATAAGTATAACGCAGCCCTTTTAACATAAACGAATCTCTAGAAAGGAATCATTGATTAAATCGATTTTCATAGAAGTGAGGATCAGTAAGAGGAAGTCATTTAGAAAGACAATAATTTACATCAAAACTAATTTCAGTAAATATTTTCTTACATTTTGTACTACATGTTGTAGATTTTATTGGCACTTCCACAATACCTTGTTTTCCTTGGCTATTAATGATATTTTTACACTAAAGACGTGTTTTGATTGCTGTCTTGAAAAAATTGGTATAGAAGTAAGGATAAGTAGTAGGCAGTCCTCTAAAAAGAATTAATAATTAAAATAGTATTTATATTTTCCCGTGAAGTTGCGGAGTAAATAAAAAACAGGCTGTTCAGTTACTCCGCCTCGGAGTTTTAATCGCATGAAACCCTAACGATTAGCAAGAACTTACTAATTTGAATGGAAACGGAAAATTCTGCAAATTTCTTAAAGGAGACAGGTACTGCTTACTCTTCACCCAATTTTTTCTGGGTCCGCATTTTTCATAGTTCTATGTTTGTTGTGTTGTATGTACACTATGTGTCATGCTCCGTCTTGTCAATATTCTCGGGATTTTCGTGACTGTTGACTTCTCCCACTTTTGTTTGGCACTTCGGTTTTCTTTGGCTTCCAGTTATAGAAGTAGGCATTCGAAGTAGGCAGTTCTATTACAAAGGATTTATTCATTAAATGGGTATTTATGGAAGAAAGGATAAGTACTACACAGACATCTAGAAAGGGATCATTACTTAAATCGTTTATTCTAGAGGTAATATAAAGAAGAAAGCCGTCTTAGAAAGGAATCATTCATTAAATCGATCTTTAAAGAAATAAGTCTAAGTCATAGCAAAAAGAATCATTTGATTAAATCGTTTATTCACTGAATAAATTGATATTTAAAGAAATGAGAATAAAAAGTAGGCAAAACGGAATCATGGAATTTGTAGAAGTAAAGAAATGTAGTAAACCTCTTTTAAGAGGGAACTGTTTATTCAATCGGGGTTAAAAGAACATTTTGAATATAAAAATAAAAAATACGAGGTAAATGTCAGAGGGACTGCACTACAATCACGAGAAAAACAGAGGGAATTTACAAATCTAGAGGTCTCAACAAGGGCTTCAACACGGGTGGAATAACACTCTTGTGAAAAGCTGTAAATCATCCCAAATAAAAAGTCGTGTATACGTAAAAAAGTACTCTCGAACCGTAATATTATCAAAATGTAAATTTAACAAAACAGTTAACACAAAAACAAACCTATGACAACAATTCCTGATTTGGGACAGGCACATGAGACATGTGGTGGTGTTGAATTAGTTTAGTGGGTGCCCAACCCTCTCCGTCAAAGGAAAAACTCAAGGAAAACAAAAGCAGTTACCGACTAACTTAAAGAATTCAACAGAAAGTGACCTTTTATTATATTAACCTTTAATTATACATAAATATTAACAACATTAATCAATGTTTTTAGTTATTCAACATATTCAATTTGATATTGTTCGGAACGAAGACATTCAGACATATCCGGTCCGTCTGTACATGTGGATTATTGTCTCCATTTTGGATAGGTAAAATCTGACAATGACATTATTAAATTTAATACTAGATGCCAATAAAGGCACTCATAACAATCAAAATTTAGGTTTGAATAATTGCAAATAAATCTCCGCGCATAAAAATAAGAAGCTTAAAAAGACCAGTTAATATTCTCTAGCCATAATGGGAGGTACAAAATGAATTGCATTTCCGTTTTCATTGATTTAATGTGGATATCTGAATACTAAAGAGCCTTACATGGTTTTAAAAAATCTTTAGGATTTGAATGTTGACCGTTCGTGCACTAACCTTTAAGTTTAACATAAATCAATCTTTCCAATTATAGCTCAAAATGAGGTAATTCGTTACAATTATTTCTACAAGTCATATTCAATCCGTTCGAATTTTGGATTGTAGATAATTTACTGCCATTTTGGGTTGATAATTTTTGATATTTTTTGCATTTAAAAAATAGTTCAAAAACATGAATGAAATTTTACATAACTGGTTTTCTTCAAATGAACTTTGTGCTGCCAGATCATTATTGATCAAATATAAATTCTACTAAATTTTTGTCTCCAAGATTTCAATTTTATTTTGTAGAATAAAAGATCTATTATTTATTTGTATTTGCGTAATTGACGGTCTAAATAAATGATTTGATTTGATTTGCAGAAAAACGAATCTTTGCAAAATAGAGGTTTCCAATATTGAACAATCTGGCAACATTAAATAGTAATGAAACCTCTTTCAATCTTAAAATTAAGGTGGGATTATTGCAGTTTTAAGAACTTCTTTACCGACAGATTTCGTATTCTTTCCAAAACAACAATTTGTATTTAAAACGATCTAAAGTATTTCGCACTTATTTAGACCATTTATTTCTACTGGACCAAAATATATCGAACTCCAAATGATTAATTCTACATATAACAATTAAAACCCTTTTAAATTGATCACAGTCGGTCTAAATTTGCCTTCAATGATAATCGAAGATCGAAGGGAGACAAATATCACAGGAAATACAAATAGATGCAAATATCTGATTATGAAAAGTGATAAACAGTGCTGTTTTAGACCATAGAACCATTGGTTGGTCGGGACAGCGACATACCATTGCTATGATTTAACATTACAAAATCGTTTTTGCTTGATTCGTTATTTGTACATGGAACCTTAGAGCACAACATCCGCTTCAACTCCGCACGAAAATGTTTTGCCGTTACTATGTATATGAAAATGTTACACGAATACTGGGACATTCCTATTTCATCTAAAGTTTTCTTAAACACAAGCCACTGGAAATATTTCTGCCAGACGGGATCTGTAGCAATGGCACTTGTTGGTAAACAATGGTTTCCTGAAGGGAAAACTTCATATTGAAACATGTAAATAATAGCTATTGGTGCGGTGGTAAAAATTCTGTAAAAAGATACCGCCATTAATGTCAGTGTTGTTGGCAGAATTTTTGGTTTCCGATTTTGATTTTCTTTTGTGGTATATAAAGTGGATGACGGTGTGGATTCTTGTCTTACAATCGTTGCTTGTCGAGCTGTTCGCAGTACAAGTATATTAAATACCAAGGTTAATAAAGGTATGACAATGAAAAGGACAGACTCAGTAACATATGTCCAATACATGTATACGTTTGCGAGTAGGGGTTCTAATTTGCCATCTTTCGCATTCCAGCCCATTATTTGACCAAGAGCGATTATAAAAGCAAAAACTATTAAACAGGCCACCTCCTTTGGGGCTCTGGAATGACGCGAGAACCGCTCACTCTTGAATGGTCTTATAATTGATATAAATCGTTCACAGGTAAATCCAAACACTAACAGTGGACTCATATACTGGGCAAAGTAATACAAAACAAAGAAAATCGTACCCCAAACAGGGTAAATCAATGTATTTTTACCCCAAGCGTATTGTAGATCTATAAGGATATGAAGCAATAGCAGCATAGTATCCGTAACTGCAAGGACAGTGAGATAAAGTGATGAGGTGTTCAATCTTTTAAGTCTTCTGTTAGTCCATACGTTTATTGTTAGAATGTTTCCAATTAATCCAATACAGTACCAGAAAGGGGTGACGATCCTGTCAATCTGAACGGCCTGAGGAGCGAATATAAGGAAAATACAAAACAGCCATTTTACGCTGCCGTTTTCATACGGACACAAGTTTGTATAATTTGATGTAAAATTATCGCTATATAATGTTCCGTTGCAGGCCATAGTATCTGTCACTATATTGGTAATGGTCCCTCAAAACGGCTTATCTTCTGAAATGATTAAAAAAGTATTTACTTACTAAACTTACATTTATATATGTAACTAACCTGTAAAATAATCGTTTCTACTCAAGCACAGAATTTAGGGACTCCATAAGACAATTTTGGCTATTTATTAGATAACAAACATCACAAAGGGGGTTGGTGGGTAAACTAAATGGTAAGTCTATAAGAACGGAGATGTGGTATGATAGTCTATGATACAGCCATCCAAAACAAATCCAAATTAAAAACATCTTCAGGTTGCCGTAAGGCCAAACATAATGAACATATCGACACTCTAAGGCAACCTGTAAAAGGCCCCTATAATAAAATGTGATACTTTTCGAAAGTAATAAACATCTGCCAAATAAGTATACAATGTAAAACAAAAAACACTTTAACAATAAAACAACGACATCCACTGGATTACAAGTCCTTTGATTGGGACAGGCACATAGAATTAAACATGTTTCTGAGTAATCAATACTTATCCTATCTTGGAACAGTGCTGTGGCAAAACAACATGAAAACAGACTTTAAAAACCAACTGCTTAAGATTAAACTTTTGGTTTTCCGCCATAAAGCAAACGTGCGACTATTTAATTTTTTTATTTTAACCAAAATATTATTCAACCTGAAAACACCACTGTTTATGCGATATGAGATAGAACCAGTCATATAAACGTCATGTGCTAGGAAGAGATATGGAATATTGATCTACTATAGTTAGGCAACATGTGTTTTACAAAAGGCTGAGCGGATTTTCTACTGTAGTGTTAAAACCTCTTCGAATTCTTAATAACTGAGAACGATTTTCTATGAAAAATGTAATATACATTACGATAATCACCGATTGAAAAAGCTCTAATAGGAAGTTTTCCAAAGACGGTCAATTCCATTGACTTCATTTAAAGCCCCTTAACCATGGGGAGATTGTCTGGCAGCAAAACTCCCTAGATACACCATAGACTCTTTTAACGATTTTAATTTATCAACCAAACTTGTTATCGTCCTACGTATAATTGAAGTACTTTCTTCTTAACGTCAACATCATTCCATTGTATAACATTATCAAAACTCAATCTTCAATAGAATCATTCCATCGCTGTAGCATTCTCATTACCCAATCATTGGTAGAAACACTCCATCGCTTCAAAGCATAATCTTTGATAACATTACAAACACCCAATACTTGATACACATACTCTATCGTACATTTAGATAGATAGATACCAAAGGGGCAGACAGAAATCGTTAAGTCGGAAGACAGGCAAGACCATGGCCACACAAAATGAAACGAAATACAAATATAGAACACACAACACTACACTGAAAACTAAAGCTGGCGTAACACGAACCCTACAAAACCAGGGTGAGCTCAGGTGCTCCGGAATGGTAAGCAACATCAGCTCTACTAGTGGCACCCGTCATGTTACTCAGTAGATAAATCCCGTGTATAGTCACAATGGATGTTAGTCACAACCTGTATAGGAACGGATTAGTATTCACGACAGTGGGAAGATATCCATTGTCATTTGTGAAATGGATATTTCGTACCGGTCAAACAAATCATACATGATGGCGACCAAAAAACTTCCGGAGTGATGACTCTAATCTTTACCTTTGAACCCCTCGGCTCAGTAGCTTTCTTGTCAGCTGCACCCGTCCATCAATAAAATCCTGATAGGAAGCACAAACCCTGGAGTAGGTATCAACTGAGTAATATGTGCAGGTGCGGCTGGAATGTTTCTAGACAGGAACAAAAAGTTTACAATCGGAAAAGCAATATCATCTCTCTTGTCGTAAAGTATTGTAAAGTATTGTAATGAATCCTTGATAGAAACATACAATCGTTTAACAATCTCAATACCCAATCTTTGACAGAAACACTCCACAAAAAACCCAATATTTGACAGAAACTTCCTATCGTTTTTACATTATATACGATTAAACTTTGAAAGAAACACTTCATCGTAATAGTAAAACATCTAATCTTAATAGAAATACTCGATCGTTTTAAGTCTCAAAACCAGATCTTTGAAACTAACTCATTTTGAACACCCAATCTTTATTGAAATACTTAATCGTTCATAATTTTCAACACCCATTCTTCAATGGAATCACTTTATCTTTGTCAACACCAAATCCTCGAGATAACACTCCATTATGTTAGCATTCACAACACCCACGCGTTTATAGAAGTATTCCAACATCTTACGTGTAATATTCTGAACACCTAATCTATGATAATAGCACTGCACCGTTTTAATATTTTAAACACCCAATCTTTGATTTGATCAGGAGTTGGAGTACCTGAACTCACCCTGGTTTTGTAGTGTTCGTGTTACTCCAGCTTTAGTTTTCAGTGTAGTGTTGTGTGTTCTATGTTTGCCTTTCGTTTCATTTTGTTGGCCATTTCCTTGTCTGTCTTCCGAATAACGATTTCTGTCTGCCCCTTTGGTATCTTCGATTTCCTCTTATGGCACATAAGAATAGCTTAAATTGTGAAAATACTCCGAAATTCCTTGATTTGACACGAAATATACAATTTTGTCGAATTTGTTATAAATTGTACAAAAACTCCACTACCAAAATTTGCACATCTAAAGGTCGATCGAGGACACAAATGTTTAGTTAAAATATCTTTGTGATGTTTTTGTGCGGACTTATCTTTTTTGAACAAAACACCTCCAAAAGGTTGTTATTTTTACAGAAAATATTACATTCATGTTCAAATAGTCAAATGTACCATGTAAAATGAGTTTAAAGTGTGAATTATTAAAAGACGGTTACTAAATAACATTTTTATATGAATTCATTTGTTTTGTCGTAAAATTAAAATCTGTGCCAAATATGGGCCTTAAAGTACCAACTCAATTGTAAAGTTTTTTTGGAAAAGTACATAACAGTAATATTTTAAAACTGATGCTGAATACATAGTAAAGACATATTTTGTTTACATTTATCCAACATATGCAATAATGTTATTGCATATATATATATATATAAATTAATATTGAAAACTTCTGGGTATCTAAGGAAAAGCTTAAAATACTACCAGCAAAAGCATTTTATCACATAAAAAATCAGTTGATTATGATATTTTAAAATATCAAGAAACAACTGCATATAGGTTTGGCGAATATCGTCCCAACTTTAATAAATACAGCACAAATAAACTTGTCAATCATCAAGACGCAAAAATAGATAAGAATATTAAATATGATAACGTACAACCACCAGTGAGTCGGAAGAGCCAACACCGGGCAACCAGTGTAATGATTGATAAATTGCGTCAACAGACAATTTCAAATTGTTTCTCAAAGTCCCGAAGAAGTGTGCGTTCGAAGTTACTGTTCCGTGTCTTAAAAAGAAATTCTTTTTATAGTGAGTACTTTTACGTACGACGATTGTCTGTATTTAGCTTCATTAGACAGACTAGAGCACAAAAATACGAATACCGGTCAAACTTTATGAAATTCAAAATACATTCATGGACAAAATACACAGTTCACCATGCAATGAACTGGGATAAGCCAAATATAAAAATAACAATCAGGGAACTTAAAAAATAACAATGTTGAAAAGATGTAAACTGTATCTTTCCAATATGTCTATATCCCCTATAAACCTTATATATTCCTATTATTGATATGCACTTTTTCAAATGACACTTTTGTGGCTTGACTACGCTCTAGATCTGCAACTTAAAAGCAAATAAACTTTAAAATGCGATAATTATTTACAGAAATAAAGTTTAATTCGTTAATTAAAGTAGAGCATTGGAAGCTTATCAGCCACAAAAACACAGTGAAAGAGGATTGAGAGGTCACCCCAGAACCAGAACTGACGACAGAAATTACCTCATTTTTTTATCTTTCGAATTACAGTAGCAGAAACATATCCGTTAATAGGTTGCCGAACAATGCATAGCCAACATATCCTAATAGATATGCACAGAACGTCTCATTTGAAGTAGGCAAACTATATTTGTATTCCGCATTAAAATAAATAGCTGCTTAAAAATTTAATTTATTCTTGAAATGAAATTTGAATTGAAGTTGTTCATTATGAATTACAGTCTCCAAACAATTGGTCAGGTTCATTGCGTACATGACAAATGATTCTATTGTAAAATGTGCCTGGCCGGCATTTATAATGCAGGGCGGATTAAATTACTACATAATCGTATTGCCCTAATATTGTTTCTTTTGAACGGTATGGTGTTCAGATGATCCCAAACCTTTTGAAAATTGCAGATTATATCTCTGTTTAGATTGGAATGATCGTCTAATTTTACTTTTCGCTATATCGATGATGTTTTGTCATTGAATAATCCTACGATCAGTAAGCATCTCGACCATATATATCTCTGCGAATTAGAAATTAAACAGACCACAGACACTACAAAATCTTCTTTTTACCTTTGATTTATTTCTCGAAATTGACCAAAAGGGAAAACTTGTTTCAAAGATTTGCGACAAACGGGATGTCTTCAAAGAACAAGGGGCAGTAAGCCGCGTTTTTGGCCTAAGAATTTGGCTGAAAATGAAAAGTGTCTAATATCTATTATTCTTTATTTTTGTATCAACAAATAAATGAAAAATAAATGCCTATTAAAAGAAAATTCAACAGTTTTTTAGTTTAATTGTTGGAACAACAATGATATGGCATATAGAAATTGTTTTAATTAAATACTCCGAAATTACTCTTTTTGACACGAAATTTGATACAATATTGTCGATTTTGATAAAGATCGCACAAATCCATCACAACCAAATTTTGCATAATTAAAGGTCAATCAGGTACAGCTTGTTTAGTTAAAATATGTTTGGGCGGTCATATCTATTTTGAACAAAACACCTCTA
>JARWCS010050112.1:0-16129 GCA_034783895.1 Geukensia demissa
TTCCGACTTCTATTTTAGCCTGTTTCTACAAGTTTAAATAAAATAAAAAAAATCACATAGGTGGGCGCACGCAACAGGTGTTTGATGCGGCATTTCAGAGAACTATGCGTTCATGAAACGCACAACAATGTTGAGAGCGTCAATTCCGCGTTTCCGCGTCCCAGAACTATCCCTGGAAGGGCCTTAATCTAGTTATAAAACTTTGTTAATTAATTAAATTACAGAATCTTTGTGCTGTTAAAATTTGCGCTATTCACGTAGCTGTCATTGTTGCTGCTTAGCAGGAACTTCAACCGTACAACATTGAGTGATATACATGTAGTAATGACCAACTCCTTACATCTCACTTGACACAATGACCCTCTGGCGACCAGCTCTGCTGCAGTGTATTAAGTTGCAGAAAATCAGCAAACCGACAACAACTTGAAATTACTTGATGAAGTTACAGCAATTTAATCCAAATCACCGCTAACTGGATATTTCAGCCCTTTACAAAAATGGTCCATACAACACTTATATTGGATTAAAACAGAGACATTTATACACAACAGTAGCAATAAATTAATTGTTTTACAAATTTCTTCAATTTTATTACTATTTAACAATGTGTAAATAATTAGGATAATCAATTTACACATGGCACATGTTGTTAATTAGATTACGCTATCATTATTTAGTAAAACAGGGTCAAATAATTGCCCTATGAAAACAATATGTACAGGTGATGATATGTGACACGGTTCATACAAGGTATGCCTACATTTTAAAAGTTAATTACATAAAGGTAAAAAGTTATGCAGGCATATGTTGAATATTGTATAAACATGTTAAGTGTTGTGTAAACATAGGTCTAATTAGGAATATGACCAGTCTTAATATGTTTCACCTAAGTTTTGTACTAGTTTTGTGATTCAGCATGTGTGACATAATTTTTGAATGTTTGAATGAAAAGTATTTTCTTTGGTATACCGTATTTGGCTGTAGATAATACGCATTTATACATAATACGTGGGGCCCTTTAGCCCCCAGAACCTATGTATGTATATTTATTCTTAATTATGTTGACTCATCAGTTAACAAATAACAATGATATTGAACATTATCACATACAAGACACATTTAAAAGCTAATTAAATGTTAAGCACAAATATATCAAATAAAGCACACTTGCGTTACATACATATACATTTTACAGCAAAACAAATGTCAAGCACAAGTATAAAACATTTTAGATTTCAAATGTCATTATATAACTTATGTCATGTTTACTCTAGGTGAAGGAGATGAGAAGCAGCATCTGCATACTGAACTGGTGTGATGAGGTTGTTCTGAAGGCGTTCTTTTAAGTTGCTCAGTCTGTTGTCTATTTCAATGTACTTTCACGTTTCCCACCTGCTGCATACTGTATCATGCGTATCTCAGTTGCTGCCTGTTGCTGTTTGAGTAGTGTGATTAGTTTGTAGATCTTTGGGTGTGGATGTTGTACATGGTTCTTTAATTTGTGGTGCCATCCCTCCAGGTGATTGGTTGCCTTGGCCCTTCTGATGTGTAGTGGTTCCATAGGTGGCGGTTGGTCTCTACCCAATAGTCAGTGAGGTAGTCGGTGAACGGCAATGTGTTTACGTCGGTGCCAGCTTGGTCGATGTCTTCTAGCGCATTAAACCAGATGTCTTCTACTTGTTGTGTGGGTACTAAAGACAGGACTGCAGCACGTCGAACTAATTGTTTGATGTCGTTGTTATTCTTGTAGTGGGTTTGCAGACCGCTTTCTTGTACTCGCGCAGTATTCACACAGTCTCATCAATTAGTTATCATAACTAATTATCACTGTAAAACTAAAACTTTTTATAATTAATAGTGATACAAAATTTTATTTTTTCCAAAAAGGAAACATTTACCCTTGTTTCTTCATTTTCTGATTTCATGTATTTATTTTTGTTAGTTCATTTATTTGCAATTTATTTTTCATTTTGTACTTATTGTTCATTTACATAAAACTATTTTTTATCAATAATTTCACTATTAAAGACCACATTTTAAAAGATATATTGCAGGAAGAAATTGTGAATTTACCTGTAAATTCACCTGTAATTAGCACTTGATTATTGTATAAACATCTATTGTATTTTGTTTGCAGGCATACATTGAATAGGATTTTTTAATATGTAGGCATAAGTTGAAGACACCAAAGAACCAAGTCTTCTTTAATCTCCTTTTCCTGTGTTAACTTTGTTTTACAACACAGCTTGCTCTAATAACAAAATCTGGAAATTAAACCTGATATTTCTGTTATAATTTTTTAATTAAAAAATATAAGGAATTCATCTTTATGGAATTTATGTTAGCATTGTTTCCATAATATAATTTATTTGACTATGATTGAGATGTGATCAAAATTCTTTGCTCTTCATTTAGTTCGTTGTCTGGTGTGGCGTAAAAATATCTGTATATCACATTTTTTAATGACAAACCATTGATTTATTGTGAAGAAAAATTTACGAAAAGCTTAATCTGTATCACACAATAAAGTTTAAAACACTGCCAATCTCCCTCGATGCCACCATTCTAAAAGCAGTCCACCACTTGATTTTGGTCTTCCTTGATAAACGCAGAGGCAGAGAGGACCACAACAGATGTATCAAAAAGAGAAATCTCTGCGCCATTTAACGACTGTACAAAAGCAAACCGTGACGTTTTTCGATAAAATTGTGTATTTTTTCTGTGTTTGGGCTTATAAGAGAGCTCTTGAAATGTTTTGACTAGGGTTACTGTAAGTTAGTCTGTTAGGTTGGATTTACAGTTTGATTTTGTTGTTTTGACTTTTTCCGAATGTTTGACGGTAAGGTTTGCATGCATGTTTATTCCCAACAATACGCCATGACACCTTCCATTTGTTCTATAGTCTACAAGACTGGTCAAGAAAGCAAATTCTTAGATGCCATTGAAACAAGAACAACACTAATTGTAAACCGAAGGAAATTTATTACAGCATACAAAATATTACAAATAATATAACTCGATGTGCAATAAAACATACATGTACAACATTATCACATAGTGGAATCGTCGCGACACTGGTGTTTAATTTCTCTTTGTGTTACAGAATATATATCCAAATAACTGAAATAATTGTCAATTATCGTCCGACCCAGTCATTAGAAATACAGTTAAATCTGTGAAGTACAAATCTTTGTTTGAGAGTTTTCTTGTTAGCACCTATTGTGGTTTAGTTAGTTTTAAACCTTCTTGCGGGTTTTTCATCTTGCAATAAGCAAATCAAATTTACAGTACTTTTTAACTATGTGATTTATATTAAGTTTTCATATTTCAACAAAGGACGATTATTAAATTTCTTTATTCACAGCGATTGACTGTTGTTTCCTTGTTAAGTATTGGCGAAAATAGAAAGAATAAACATATCAAAATCGGACTTCCTTTTCTGATGTCAATAACATTAAAAATAAGATACAGCGCCAAAAACAACCAAAATTAAGTAAAAACATCCAAATGTATGTCTGGAGCGCTTCGTATTCTAGCAGGACGAGAAAATGAGAATTGAGTAGTATCTTTAGACTTAGAATTGGGTCTTCCTCGGAAGACATGTTTCACGTGCGCCCACATATTTTCAAGGAATATTGGCAAACAGGAAGTGGACATGCAATAGGCTCAAAACTGTCTTACATGATACAGTTCAACATACTGAAGCTCTATGCCAAATATCAGGAAATTAACTAGAATGGTTTCTGAAAAAAATGTGACAGAAATTTTCCAACAAGAGAAAATAGTCAAAGTCTCCACAAACAGGAAGTGGAAAAGCGACCGACTTGAAACTGTTTAATATGATACACTTCACCATACCAAAGGTCTGTGCCAAATATCAGGAAGCTGACCAGCATGGTTGCTGAGAAAAATGTGACAGAAATTTTCCAACATGAGAAAATGGTTGAAGTCTTGACAAACAGAAAGTGGAAATGTGACTGATTTGAAACTGCCTTAGACGATACTGTACAAAAGGTCTGTGGCAAATATCAGGAAGCTAACATACATGGTTGCTGACAAAAATGTGACAGAAATTCATAGTCACGCAAGACGCAAGACGCAGGACGACGCAAGACGACGGATAGTGATCCCTATATGTCGCTCTGCGAAACGCACGATAACTGTTACTTCAGTTAAAATGATGCTAGCTTTGGTTGTTGCATTAACAGTAAACATGCGTTAAATTTAGTCGTCTTGCAATATTAAGCATTCCACAAATATGCGAAAAAAGATAAAGTATGATTTTATGACTTTAGAGGAGTGTTAATTATTTTCTTCGGCATCATATTTTAACTAAACAGCGGGTTCTGGATTTGTATGGCTTTAGTAATAACTAAGTAAAACCAATATACTGATTGTAATTAAGTAAAGTCACGAGTGTAAGTGATATATATAGCTATATGTTCTTTAATCCCTCTAATATGGAGTATGAACTCAAAAAAAAAAATATCTGACTGCCCCTTTGGTATCTTCGAATTCCTTCTACAGAAGGACTAAAATTTGTCAATAGATATTTTCGGTAGGTTTTATTTAACATCTTCCTCGTAGATATCCACAGTTAATACAGAAGCTAATATTTTGAATGTACTTTTTACACTGCAAAACATTAATGATAAATATAGCAACATTGCCTTACAGATAATACCGTTCTCAACAGTTAAAGATTACAGATCGAAAATTCAATTGATATCAAGATTTCAAATGTAGCATTGTTTTCGTCTCTGATTATGATTCATACATGTGTTTGCGACCTTTATAACATGTAGAAAATATCAGTAAGAGAAAGGTTGCATGATGATCTAAAATCAAGACGTAATTAAACTTCATGCCATACGTAATATATCCGTTCTTTCCATCTTTAGAAAGGTTTCTTCTGTGTAAAATAATGAAGTAACAGGCTTATTGCGTATATGAATCTCTAATATAAATAAAGGTTTTGTAAGTTCTCAGTGCTGTAAGGGCGTTTTTAATTTAATCATTTTTTCAAGGTTCGTTCCAATCTTTATTCATGAGCTAGATTATAGAGAAGCTTTAGGTTTATAAAATAATCATGCTTTTATGTCATTACACAATATTCAGGTCAATAAAATATAAAATTATTCTTACTTAAATGGAATTTAAATAATATTTTTATTGGTTTGCTGCCTCATACAGAGAGACGAGAAATTTCAGGAGAAATATATATTATATTAACCCGTATTTTATCAGCAGTAAAAACGGACTCCAAAGCTACTTTGAAACAAGCCATTCTAGTGATGGCGTGAATTAAATATTAATGTTGATTTAAAAAAACAATCCAAAGATCTGTTAGAATTCCTCAAATCAAGGTCCTTTACTTTCAACCTTATATACCACTATTTACCATTCAAAACGCGAAGAGAATTTAAAGCTATTTGTTTGTAGGACCGGACAAGTCTTATTTTGTCATTAACCAATCTGATTCTAATAAAAGTACTCTGAAGATGACATTTGCAGAATGCTAGATTTCTTGATTAACAAAATTTTTGTAATGTTTGGAGGACGTGTGTTTCAACAGACTGTCGACATTCCAATGGGTACCAACTACGAACCGATTCTCGCCGATTTATTCCTTTATTCATATTAAGCCGACTTCATACAGAAAGCTTCTGCAGAGAATTGAGAAAAAGTTGGCTGAATCATTTGGTTTCACGTTCCGCTATGTAGATGATGTTTTTTCACTGGATAAATCAAAATTTGGGAACTAAGTTGACCGCTTCTATCCAATTGAACTTGAAATCAAGAATACTATATAAACAGAAAGGCCTGCTTCATACATTTACTTACACCTAGAAATTGACAGTAAGTGCTGATTACGAGCAAAACTTTACCACAAGAAAGATGACTTTGATTTTCCCATTGTAAACTTTCCATTCATGTCTAGCAACATTCCAGCCACATCTGCATACGGAATATATATTTCTAAGTTAATACGCTTATCCAGAATTTCATTGATAGAGGATTGGTACTGACAAGAGAACTACTGAACCATGGGTTTCTCAAGGAAAGATTTAAGTCATCACTCCGGAAATTCTTCGGTTGCCATTATGATTTGGTTGACCGATACAAAATATCCATTTCACAAATGAAAATCGATACACTTGAACTCACCTTTGTTTTTGTAGTGTTCGTGTTACTCTAGATTTTCGTTTTCAGTGTAGTGTTGTGCATACTATGTTTGTCTTTCGTGCCTTTACCCGTTGTGACTAACACCGATTGTGACTATACACCGGCTTTGTCTACGCGGATGAGATACAAAACATAAAAGAACAAAGGCTTGGAACTCAAGAACCCCTTTACAAAACAGGCTCCAGGAGAGGTAACCATTTGCTGTCTTGCGCGCGGCACCCGTCGTGAAATCCTTAATGTCAAAATCAGTGTCAAACCGAGAAGTCAAATTCGGCGTTGTGTCAATTCGTGTAGGAATCTGACGAACTTCCATGTAAACCAGGAGTAAGATCAAGTGCTCCGGAAGATAAGTATTTAAATCATATCTATATTTGATGAATACAGGACAATGGGACCTGTAGAAATTTAAATTCGACTGTCAGTTGGTGTATGGTGTGTCTTAGACAATCATTCCATATCTCCTATTTCTATACACTATTGGGAAAACCTTATAGTATGTCAAGTTTCAATGTTTGTAAGCAATTCATCCTTTGTTCAGTCTAAAAACACTTTCGCCATAATTGGCTGGTAAAATAACCTTTGTTTAAGATAAGATAAGAAAACTTTATTTTGATTCGGCATGTAAAAGAACATGGTAACATAAGCTCTGATGAGCTTTTGACCGAATTGTTTCACAGTTTATAGTTTTTGACTTGATATACCCTCGTCCACAACGGCTATTTTTGTTTAACTCGAACACTAATTTGGGATTAAACAATATGGCCGTTTGGTCTTTAACTTTGCTTTGGTTATATCTTTGTCAATAACGATCGGAGAAGTGATACGACCAACAGATAGCTAATTGAGCAACGCCCACGCGGTGAAGAGACACGGAATTGTTGACCTATAAAAGACTGAATGCTCTGGCAATAGTCTTGATCTGCTGAACACTTCAGAATGACGTTTTTACTGTTGCAAAACAGTAAAATATTTATATATTATTGCAATATCTTCATAAACGGAGATTTATATAAAAATATAAAACATACTTTTAGATTACGTCAATTACCTATTCAGTTAAAGAAACATATTATACTCCGTAAAGTTTGAAATATGGCGGATGTTTTCAAACAGCAGAAACTTATTACCTTTCATGAACACCTTAGTTAGTACGACTTTGACAAATAGATGTGTTTTTCGAACTTTTTATTATTTTTTTGGTTTCACTTCCGTTCGTTTGTTTTTTGTCTTTACTTTCATCATTTTCATATCTCTCTCTCTAAAAATTTCTTTGACTTTGTTATATTTCAGCTTTCACGTTATCATCTGATTGTTTAATTGTGTCAAATGTGTGTTTATGATTTAAAAGATAAGGCGCAAAAACATAGAAAATCCAATATAAAGTAATTTTAATTTAAGCCCTAGGGACAGTGTTATATGTGAATGAGAATGTCAATGACCCAACATGGTTAGATGACAAATTTAATAAAAAAATAATTAAATTTTATTTACAATATTTTCATGATTTATACAATTTTTGACATGCATATATGGTCTATAATAAATATAATTTCAACTCAAAATGGTAATTTTGCTTAATCAAGGAGAAAAGAAACGTAGGTAAGGTGGAAAATTGGTACTTATATGCAGCACGTCTCTACCGATATTTTAAAGTGTATGCCATCCTTGACACGTGGTTATCTCTTTTCTTTATACTGACATTTGTCATTATGTGTTCTCAAGACAGGAAACAAACTTTCAGATGTTGCAAATGTTCGGACATCAAAGGGATTTATAAGGAGTAGGAGATGTACGATAAGATTCCCTTTCATACCCAAAAATGTTTAAGCAACGGGTGATTGAAAAATATGCCTTTACTTCTTATTCCAAAGGGAATTGTAAAGATTTGTTAACCTGAAAATAAAATGTTCTCCAACGGTTAACAAATGACAAATTATAAGAAAAAATCTCCTTTATTAGTGAATACAAAGTGAACAAAGTAGAAATCTCAAATCTGTGTAAAATAGTTTGTTCATAACTTCCAGCAATAAATGCGTTGTTCTTTAATTTCTACTTATGGTACTGGGATGTAAAATATGAGGTTTCAATAATAATTTTTTAATTCAAGGAATTGTTTTGTAATAAAATTATTATTACAAAATCACATTAGTACCACGATAAACACTCTCATAAGAAATTCTGTGGAAAAACAGCGATATAAGCCAAAAGCAATTATTTAAACAATAAATCTATGGAAACACTACAAGACCTAGAAACAAACGGATTAGTTTTATTTAATGGCAAATGATCGTTTTATAACTCTTCCATCAATGTCACGGTGAACAATTCCTTTATTCTATTACAATTTAGCCAATATATAAACCAGAGACATCTTCTGTTCGGTTGTACCATTACAGGATCGAAATAGAATACTTATATGGAAGATAAAAAAGAAAATGAAAAAGAACACTAGAAACAAAATCTCTAACATCATAAATTCTTTCGAATCCCGAAAATTTATATTATTATAATAAATATACTACATTAATGATTTTCTTTCATATAATTACATTAGAGAATAATTAAATAGTATATCGACCATAATATAAAATATAATATTCATATCATCTTTGCCTATACAACTTGTAGCATACGTATTTAATATATTTGTGAAAGAATACCGCATGAACTTCATAAATATAAAGGCCAGGTTATAATACGGAAAGCCTCGTCGTGGACCATAGTAAGTGACGTGTTTGGAGAGTGCCACGCTCCTTGCACGTAAAAGACCCCTTTTGTAGTTTTCGAAAAAGAGTATTTTAATGCCACTACAAAAGGCTAAATTTTATGTCCCTACCCATCACTCCCTTTTTCCAGTGGAAGTCAAAAAGCCGTTGCCCTGTTGTGTCCCATCCAACCCCTTTTTCGATATTGATAATAGTTGAACTTGTTCTCGTCCTGAATATGCATAAAATATTTGCCACTGGACGTTTAGCAACCAACAATCAATCAATCAATCATAAATATAAAGCGAAACAACAGAGGAAAAACCTCCCAAACTATGAATTTCACGAAAAGCAGCGTTGAAAAAAGTAGAAATCACCGTGTGAAAGTATGAATTATACATGTTATAAATTACATTAATGGTTCACTGTATTGTTTCTAGCGGAAATTTATGAAGACACTTTTACAGGCGGGTATCATATACACATGTATTTCCTTTCAAACATTGCCATGAACACACTTTCCAAGGTCCAACGATTTGTAATATGCAACTTAATTAGAAGGCCAGAATGAGTTAAACAATGGCCTTGGACTCGGGAATGAACTTCTTAATAAAATGTTTATGTGTGTTCAAAAAGCCACTATATAAACTTCACAAATAACAATACACTTTTCAAAATTTACTTTCATATTAACTGCTTAAGGACTTTTGTAAGTGGCGATTATGGCAAGACCTAAAGATTAGATTTACATTAATGTAGCCTCCGTCTAAAAGACTATATAGAATTAAAACGCCGTGACCATCAAAAGTATCTTCTTTGAATATATACATAATGATTTACAAACTATTTTGGACATCTAAATCTATTCATGCTCCGACAAAGAACCATCTCTATCAATCAAAATTATGGTAAATGTGGAAGAAGGACAGTGTTGAACAATTTCCATGTCAAATGATGTTCAAAGTCATTTGTCAAAATTAACAAGTGAGGTTTTGTCAAACACGTACCATACACACCACATTTTATAGCAAATACTATAATTTTAGTTCCTTAGTTCCAGTTCCAGGCTTGTTTTAAAATAAAGGTATTTTCACGCGGTCTGTTTGCATTAATGTTAACCGAATTTCTAATAATAGGCGCTGTTTGCATTTGTTCAGTTATTCGAAATAATCATTATTAGGAATTCGCTGATATGGAAAAAGGACGCTGACGTCGTTACAATGTCTTTATGCAATCATTTTCCAATACCTATTAACAGGTAATTGTTTGTGTTTGGCAATACCGATGTCTATGTTCAAAACTGATTCCTGAAGTGGAATAATATTTTCTTAATTACCAAAAAAAAAACCACTGTAAAAGAGAGATATGATTGGTGGTTATTAGGTGTGACAGTAAGTATTAAAGCTTATTGATTGGTACCCAGTCTGATTTCTCCACAAACTATGTAATATTGGTAATTTGTTGGAGAATAGTAAGAATATAACGACAGAGCACAATACTATGAAGGAAGTTCATTCCGGAAAAGGTAAGAAACTTTTAATTTATCGTTAATTTTGTAATGTTTTTTTTAAATAATATGTACCATCTTCAATGTAAAAATGTTTTGAAACGAGCGGTTTATACAATTGCAAATGATGCTGCTTACTTCTTGATACTCAATGTTAATCTACTAATAGTCGGAATAAAGTTTGGCCTCGAAGTTGTGACCGTTAATGAGCTGAGTTTAAATCGCAGGATTAAGTACTTTCTAATCAAATCATTCATTCCAAAATTTAAGGGTTTTAATTGGTTAGTTTTTAAGTCTCAGATAGAAACTAAGAGCAAAGAGTTTCATAACATTTAAGCCGGGTTCTTGCCCATTTTTTCCAGACAGGGTAGAATGGTAATTTGGAACGTCATTCATATATGATGGTACATCTTAGTGAGGCTTATTGACTGCACTATGATAGTTTTTTCACATTTGAAAAGTAAACTTCACTTTAAAACGAGTCAGTCTTCACAAATTTAATCAGCAACGAGACTTTGTCTCTAGCGCTGAATCGTCTTCGTTTTTGATTTATGGAGGGGGGATTTGCGTACTTTTCTAATATTTTTGGATTTTGGACTTCCTATGTTTTAGTTCTAATGCAACTAATGAGAGTTAAGACCTTGAAATATACATATACCATATGGAAATTCATCATACTTATGTAACATTAGTAAACTTTTTTCATTGATTAAGGAGTTATCACCCTATCCGAAATGGCATCAGTTAGGACGGCTTTTAATCTTGTTTTCTTACAAAGGAAATTTCAAAAACATACTTCTAACATACAGCTAACTTACTTAACTAATTATGGACCTGTTACCGGTAATTACAAAAATAAGTGATGAGAGGTTACTCCTTGAAATGTACATATAGTATACCTAAATTTTCCATATTTATTAACATTGGTAATTTTGTATTTTGACCTCTTCTCGGATTGACGTTAACCCGGATTATAGTTTAAGGATTCCGCGACGGGTGTTGCGGGCAATACAAGGGATGCTTACCCTTCTAGAGCACTTGATCCCACTCCTGTTTTGTAAGGGAGTTCGTGGATTCCGAATCTTTGTTCCTTTTGTTTTTATTTTATCTCTTGGTTTGTTTCGGAACTGTATTGTCTCTTTCGGCTACGCACTTTTGGTCTCTCACATAGGTATTCTACGCTGGACTTAATATTAACATTTTATTGCCCAATTTTGGATAGCCTTCGTCCTTCCTACAACTGCAGATAACGCATCAGAGTAGATGTGCTTAATGAGTTGCAAAATTAAAGTTTTTAATTTGACAAAATAATAATAAGAAAATAATAAGAAAACATTTCCTTTATTTATTTTTCTTACTTATTTATTTATATATTTTGTTTTGATTTTCTTTGTAGCATGATTCTCGCATTTTTGCATTTTTAAAGTAAACTAATTGCTAATAGACCGATATAAATATTTCATATTTCAAGTGATCGTAATGGGATCTAAATTGATTACATCCTAGTATCATATTGGAACAGCTTTAAGAACATTGTAGCTTATTTCATAACCGCAAAAGATCTCCACTGTTCAGCTCAGTCGAGAGATTTTAAACAACGTAACTCTAGGTGATTTTGCTACAGCAATTCCCCAAAGTTGCACTTTTGACTCAAAAAATGTCAATATTCCATATTTATGACCAAGTGTATATTTGAGACCGCTTTTTTCGCGCAAATATATCAGGACTGATAACATGTATAAAAAATTGAAAAATTATGAAGATGTTTTTGCAGTGAAGTACTGTAACAAGTGATAACATTTTGAAATAAGCCTAAACGCATTTCTCATATTCTGTAGTGCTTTGTTTTACTTACGTATTGTGCCACCGGTACTTTGAATATTAAATGTAATATGATCGAGATTTGAATTGCGGCTTTAAAAAATATTTTTGACAGTATAGATCACGATGTCATTCATCAAGTGTACTGTTAACTTCGTAATATAGTTCATGTAAACATAAGAGATGCTCTGAAAGGGTTTTATTTTTTCAGCAGTGTACCTGTTTAAGTGAAGATGAGTGGTTTTGGATATTATGAACAATGTTCATGGTGTAGGAATTGTGTGCCCTTATAAATGTATCAGTAAACAAATGATGAATACATTGATATTCCACTTCAACCAATGCTCATGACAATGTCTTTGCAGCTGATTTAATTAAACAAAAATTATTTCCTTTCGAGGTGTGGTTCAGCTTTGTGCATCGGTACCCGTACATTTTAAATTCAAATCCTTTAACATTGTTCTTTTAAAATTGAGTTCAGCGGGGAACGTCAAACTATATATTGTGACCTTACTATACATGTAGGTTCATAACGGTATCGATGTACCATTTTTAGTAAAAGTTTCCTTAGTTGAATTATCAGTGTGCATTAAATTTGAAAAATAATTAGTTAAATAGTGTTTCGTGTAGATTTTGTTCCCTCTCATTTTCAATTTCAGGACAAAACGTACTGTAATAGATGAAATCACCTCGTTATTACCGAAATCAAGAACCGTTTGCAAATATAAAGTTGGGACCTTTTACCCTTCGTTATTGTATGGACTCCGGTTCATTATTGAAGGCCGTAATAAAACCTGTAGAAGTTTAAATTAGACTGTCATTTGGTGGATGTCTGTCTCATGGACAATCATGCCATATCTGATATTTTTATAGTTAAGGTGATTTCTGCCGTTTAGTTTCTCCGCATATATAGATGGCACAAATTAAACATCAATCCAAACTTGAATTTCTATTCAATCTTCTAGCTGTTCTAGTGTGTTTTTTCTGTATTATCGATTATTACGTCATGTCTATATTATGGATGTCTATGGCAATGTCACGAAACATTGTGAAACATTTTGTAAAAAAAGTGATAGAACATTGAGTTTATTTCCTTTCCAAGAAGGTATAGCATGTGTACACTGGCACTCTTGTATGTTCAGGCAAAATTCTTAAATTGCTCATATGATTGAGTTTTATTAGAGAACTCTTTATTACGTCTTATGTGCATTGTGCATTGATATATTGTATTTACATTATGCCTGACCACTTCGGTGGTATAATGGTTAGCATGCTCGACTCGATTGCGGAAGGTCGTGGGATCGATTAACCTTTAACGGGTTAAACAAAAAAAAATGGTATTTGCTGCTTCGAATCCTCCACTAAGCACGTAGAAATTAAGGAGTAATACAAAAACTGGTTGGCACTGAGTCAGAATAATTTTTCAGGAATAAGGCGGCGTGTTTTCCTTCCTGAGTTACCATGTAAAAAATCCGGCTCAGCTTAACGGTCTAGTACAATGCAGGGTTCATTCATCTTCACTCATTAATATGCTAATCAATACTGCACACTATTTCTATTTTTTTATTTGCCTTGTTTAGCTCTGCTGGTTTTGTTATGTCATGTTGTCTAGTATTTGTTGGTTACCCCCTTCTTACAGTACATTTCTGAGTGAAGTCAAAATTTGTCTGAAGACGTTTAAGTTCCTAATGTATTTGGTTCAAGCGTCACTTATGAAGCTTAATACTAAAACCGCTAATGGCGAACAAAATCTTGTTTTCAGAATAATATATGTTCTTCTATTTTAATATTGTTTTTCAAAAACGAACTTTCAGACGCCATTAACATTATTCAAATTAAAACTATTGTTGAAATTTTCCCCCAATGAAAAATAAAATATTTCATGCATGAAAATTATCACTTTATACTAAATAAAAACAGCTAGATGTTTTATATTTTATTTTCTGTCACCGTTAAAATTGCCAAATTGATTTAAATAAGCACACGTTATACTTTACAATGGACATAAGGGTTAGCCATTCCAGTCAATATCGATTACAAATGTCATGAAAATAGTCTTTCTTTATCGTTATTTATATCATTTCCAGAATATTGACATGATGTTATTAGAGTTATTAGTCTGTGAGTGTTTAAATAAGAGCTATATTGGAAACAGGACATATTGAAGGTGAAAGGTGCATTGTACATTTGACATGTATGATTAGAATCATGTGTTGTTTGATATTTAAAGAAATGAAAATATATTCTTTATGATTTCTGTGGGTATATAATTTGGATGCAACTCAGTCCCCTGGAATTAGGAATACGTTGTCTAAAAAGATTCTGGGCACCGGGTTGGTCTCCTTGGCTCGACCAACATAACTGACCCAACAGGATGCTCAGGTGTATATGATGAACCCTCTCGCTGGCGCTGCCGTGTTATAATACGAAATGCCTGGTCGTGGACCATAGCAGGTGACGAATGTCATGCTCCATGCACGCAAAAAAAGAAGGCTTATGCCGCTACAAAAGGCTAAATGTTTCGTCTCTACCCGTCCCTCCCATTTTCTGGTGGCAGTCAAAAGCCGTTACCCTATTGTGTCCCACCCAACCCCTACTTCGATAACCTGTTATTTGCTGAACTTGTTTTCGTCCTGAATATGCACGAAATATTTGCAGCTGGACGTTTATCAACCAACAATCAACCAAAATCAATCAATCCTAAAAAGATTCTCATTCATGAACAATTTTTGTCAGACGTTTGCAGGTAGTAAAGTTCAGCCGCGGTTTTGGTGTCTACACAATGTTGTCAATTTTGTTCTTAACTGGCTTTGCTCTTTTTTTATCTAGCAATAAGTTTCATTCTAATATAGTTTAAGAAAAAATTAAGTTTGTATATGCAATTATTGCAAGTCGTATGAATTTGGGAAATAGACTTGAAGTACAAACATGTTGTTATTTAGGAAATTTACAAAAGTCTAGACTTCTATACACATACATTCCGCATTTGTTACTTAAATGAAGTCATAGCTGTCTTTCTGGCATATATTTTATATCATTACCTTTAAATGAAATATAATTTAATGAAGAGTTTGTCTATCTAAGTGCTGTGTGGGGACAACCAATAACGATTTCCCGTGCTATATGGAATATGCAAACAAAGCAGAGAAGAAATCGACGTGTCAGACATAAGGGGACAAACCGTCATACACGGGCAGCACGAGAAAAAGGCGAACTTGATACACCATAAACAAAAACCAAAAATAAACTGGTTGATAACACGTGTGAAGAGTTGGTAGTTCCTTTCTCTTTAAAGACATCCGCGGCATTGTCCATATTCGAATCCGGTAATAATTTTTCAGGGAAAAAGAAAGGATTTTTTACTATTGTCTCAAAAATCAGGTTTACAACATCCAGGCGGATAAAATGCACAATTGTCCCACTCAACAGGAAAAGATCATCATTTGGGAAACGTATATTCCAAATAGACCGAAACATTTCGTCAACCATTTGAGCAATTTCTGTGTCAACGACTGAACCCTGTCGGGAAAATCGAGCTGAGAGATGTATACTCCATACACTGCGACAATGGAATGTTTACTGTAAATGGATTGAAAGTTGACTATGAGAAAGTTGAAGTCATCATGTCTGTCATAATTTTTTGTATGAAGCAGTCCACCATTATCTGATTCAAGATGAAGATCAATTTATGTTTTGTGTTTTTAATTTCAATCCTATTTTGGTAGATGAGGTTAACATAATCATCAAATCGAGCATTGTTCAACGAAGGAACATCATATATGTAACGTTTGGGAAAAACACTCAGTTGTCAATAAGAAAGTCTAGGATCTGCTTCATGTTTTATGTATAGTTTCACATTTTGTATTTCGGGGCCTTTTACAGCTTCCGTTATGGTATGGACTCTGGTTCA
>JARWCS010050220.1:0-16128 GCA_034783895.1 Geukensia demissa
CAGAAATGTTAAGCAACAAGCAGACAATTATCAAGCAATGTGTTAAATCTTTGTTCACATTAACTTTGATTCGGCAATTCTAATCCAGGTGAGCGATCACAGGCTCCTGGGAGCCTCTGGTTGGTACTAGATAAAGGTTGGTATTGATATTGGAGGAACTAAACCCACTCTTTTTGGGGAGAGGGACTAAAAGGGGCTTTTATCACATTTTAATGTAAAGTATCTATTTCTTGTCTGATTTCAGTTGATTTTTATTTCATTAAATTCACTGTGAAAAAGTCATCTTAATGAGCCTCATGTGCTTTTATCCATCACTTTCGGTTATTCAATAACACAAGGTTGAAAAATGGTCAGGCCCTAATTTTGGAAACTTTTTTTATTTCTCATCTAATTTTGATGATTTTTTCAAATGATTTCTTAAGTATGAAAAATGCAACAAAAGTAACGCCCGTTTTGAGCATAATGGAGGTCAAAATGATCATTGATCAAGTCATATAACTAGTCCAGCACATTATTGTGTCCAGCAAAATACTGTACCCAAACAAAAATTTTTTGTAACATTTATCAGTCAGGATTACTACAATATATTAAATGAGGTCATGAAATTTCAAATAGCTCTAAAACTCTTAATATTTGTCAGGGGAAAAATCTGAGCATGGAAATGAAAGATATTGAAGATTTGAATATAATCTCAAAGTCTCATCAAGTTTCTATTCTTGGATTTTTTTCAGCAACCAAATGAAATTTTCTTACCTTAAACAATAGCGTTAAATTTTTTAGCAAAATATGTTAAATTCTTTAGAAAATTTTTTCAATGATCTTAATTAATGGTTAGAATATGTCTAAAAATTACATTTGGAACTGTCTTAATTTAAATATATGCAAATTTAGGAAGCATTTCCATTTATGGTAGTGTTCTTGACTGTTTATAGTATGTTTGATCATTGTGAAAATAGGAAAATTAATTATTTAAAAATCCGTCTATAACTCCAATTCTATTATGATTGCAATTATGATATATATGAATGAATACACATCTGGACAGAAAATTTAAATGAAAATAGTTAAATAATAAAAACGTTGTCCTTAGCACTTAATGATAATTTTCTGGTCATTATTGTCAAGGAAAATCAAGAAGCCAGGCATTTTTCACCTGGCTTTTCATATTCAAAATACTGTCACATGATGATACCATTTATAAATAAATCTGCACACACCAATGAACATCTTAATGAAGAATATAATAATTGTTTCCACTCATCATGAAACCTTGAAAAACTGGATTTACAAAAGCTATTTTCATTTTGTGTATGGTTGCTGTTTGAAATTGAAGTGCAAGGTCAAGTGTACTTATAGAGGTGTCAAAAAAACTACTAATATGGTAATGTGTAAATGACAATAGTGACATCATAGTAAATAACTTGCCACACTGACTGTTGTTTGCCTCCTACCTGAACGTAAGATTACAACTTACACAATTTACTACTGTAAAACAGGATATATTCGCAAGCATGTTATTTTCAAATTTTTTTTGTGAGTGACGTGATTCGCTTATTTATAGTTTTGTTTATTTAGTTTACAAAGACGTTGTATTGGTTTTCAGCAATTTCAATGCTAATAGCTGAAACAATCTTATTTATTGCAAATGAACAACGAATTATAATAACCTATAATGTTTACATTAATTGATTAATTGTTCAAGTCATCAGGTCTACGAATATCCTACTTACGTTAAAAACCCACATTCAACACTAGTTAATTCCCTTAACAGATTTGATAGAAACTACAAGAAAAGTTTTATTTTTCATCCAATTCCGATGATTTTTATACCCACTTTAAACAAAGTTTTTTTTGCATAAGATTCCTCTCATTAAAAGCTTTCAGTAATTTGTCAACTGATTTTCTTTTTTTTTTTTACTGTTCCCTATGGAAAAAATGCAATGATCACTGATCCAGTCATATGTCTGTGTCCAGCAAAAACTGTGTCTACACTTACCAAAATGTTCTTTTTAAGTCAACCTTCTGCAGACATACCATGATGCGCTTGCCAAACACCTCAGGTTTTAATTAGTAATCTGCTTACAGATTTTCTCTATCTTGTACCATTTTTGAGATAAAAGGGATGAAAGAGGACAAAAAACCCATGGAAACATTCAATTTTGCATGATATGGAGAACTTTTATTTTTCACCTGATTTTGATGATTTTTTTTCAAAATCATTCCTTATGAAAAAATGCATCAAAATTTAGTCAAATTTTTGGATAAAGGGAGTCAAAATCATCTCTGATCAGCAATATTACTGTGGCTAGCATTTTACTGTGTGTAGTACACAATTGTTCATTTATGCAACTTTCCCAAGTCAATGTGCTTCAGCTGTATGATTGCTGTTCTTGCGAAGCATATCAGTTTTATTTTAGATGTTGCTTATTACCGTAACATTAAAAAAGTACTTTTTTCAGATATTGGTTATTAACATAAAAAAGTACTTGTATACAAATTACATGTATAAGTCAAACTTGAAATTTTAGATTTGTCACATTTATTTTATTCCTGACATTTCCATACGTGTATATTTGACATGTCATTGTTTGAAGCATATGTGTATCTGTCTCTTGCCTTTTTTCAGAGTGTGTTTAAGCAACAACCGAACAGTCATGTTTTCTTCCGAGCTGATGCTTCCAAAGTTTTCTCTGAATGTAAACGTAAGTGAAAATTCTATAGAAAAAGATCAGATTTGTAGTAAATGTCAACATAGTCAAGGAAACCACAAGATTGTTTGATTGATTGAATGGTGCTTAAATGTCCAGCGGCAAATATTTCATGCATAATGAATGATGATGATGAATGAACCCTGCTTTGTACTAGACCAACACGCTGAGTCCGATTTTTATCATGCTAGCTCACAAGAGCAATAGTCAGCATGCCACTTTACCAAGACACATTATTCTGACTCTGGTTCGACCAGTCTTTGCTCTTACTCCTAAATGCTGCAAATACTAATTTTAATGTCTGGTTTGACCCAGCCAGGGATAAAATCCGTGACCTTATGCACTCGAAGTGAGTAAGCTAACCATTACACTACAGAGGTGGTCTGGTAACACCAAGAAAAAGCTTAAAGTTCTTCAAAATCTTGAGGCCTCTGAGGACTTCAACATGTTTTAAATGACAAGCCTAAATCTTAATAAATACAACAATCAAAATAGAACATGAAAAAAAAAAATGGCACTAGCACTATCCTATATAGCTTACTTGAAACAAAGGATATTTTTTCACTCTTTGTCAGCTTCTGGAACTTTTTTTATTCATTTTTTAACATTAATATTTTTTGGCCTGGTAACATCAATTTTTGAAATACCAATAGAGTAGGTCATTTTAGGCAAGAAGATTTCTTTAATGAAAATCTCATACAGTTATGACAGAAACTAAGTTTCAGCTAGTCAGCAATGTTTGTTTGTAGGTGGCAATATCTTATATAATTCTGAAAGGGACTCACCTTGTGACCATTCCACTAAAGTTTGGTTTTAATCAAGCAGTTAGTTCCAGACAAGAAGATTTTTTAATATTTTTCTCATAGGGTCCAATGTTAAACTAAGATTGGTCAAAGTGTTTTATGTTAAAACTAAATTCATTTGTAGTGGCCATCTTGTTTCGCGGTTGGGGTCATCTGATACAATTCTGAAAGGGACATGCCTAGTGACTATTCCACCAAAGTTTGGTTTCAATTGACCAAGTAGTTCCAGACAAGAAAGTTTTTTATGAATTCTTCCATAGTATCCTATGTTACATAAGATCTGTCAAAGTGGCCATCTTGATTGCAAAATAGGATCATCAGATACAATTCTGAAAAGGACCAACTTAGTGACCATTCCTTCAAAGTTTGCTTCCAATTGAGCAAATAGTTCTAGACGAGAAGATTTTTTCATAGATTTCCCATTGGGTCCAACTTGTATGTTAAACCAAGTTTGGTTGTAGCAGCCATCTTGGTTGGCAGAGGGATCATCACATACAGTTCTGAAAGAGACCAAACTAATTTGACCAAAGTTTGGTTCCAGTTGAGAAAGTTTATCAAGATGAGACATGAATATATCTTTTACTTGATTGGCTTTTCCAAACAAAATACCAAGTTGTTTAAATCGAATCTTGTTATATGTGTTTTCCTTTATTCTTTGGTTAAGCAACATATTCTATTATAGGATTTTATTTGTATTTAAAGGTTTTTCTGAAGTGTAAAGTCAGTTTCATAGGAAAATTGCTTTAAGCTTAAAATTTACAATACACGTCAAGGTCCTTTCTTAATACTTGTTAGTATTTGAGTTGAATTTATTAATTATTCCAATGTTTTTATATATAATAAAATAAGATTGATAGATAGAATATAACCTCACACGTCCTGATTTCACTTTTGAAGTGAGATTGAGAACTTGTCACAAGCAATTCCACCAATAATAAATACCTTGGAGACCTCTTTAAGACTTTAAAATTTGTTCATTTTCATATGAAAATTGAACGCAGTCTCCTAGGTTATTTCCCTGTTTCTGTTTAATTGTCACCAACAAATAATATCAAACTTTGGGGACTTTTGGACAAGCAAATGATAAAGTAGACTTGTCAGACAAAATGCACTTGTTCTGGACAACCAAACAAGCCCAGAGCCTTGGGAGAATATTTTTAATGAATGTCCCATAGGGTCCTCAACTTCCACGCTCTCTCTCAATTTACCCTTGCATTCAGCGCTTCATACGTCTATTACGTGCCGAAAAACATTTAATTGTGATGTCAAAAAATAAAAAATCTCTCATGACATTTATTCACTACGAAAGTCAAAAGAAAAAGATATTTTGTTTGAAACTAAATAATTGAAAGTGACCATAAAGATTAGTATGAAGAAAAATAATAATTTCCTATAATATTTGAAATAAAAAAGTTGCTAATTTGTTGTGGATGACTACTAATTGCAAGATCTTGCTATTGTAAGCATGGCTGAATGCAGAGACGTACTCATGTACGAGTATTCATACATCGAAGCGTCTCTGCGACGGAGATTGATGGGGTCCTATGTTAAACTAAGTTTTTATTATTTTTACACCTCTTAAAAAGTCATCTGAGAAGTTTTTATAAATTTATTTCTTTATTTACTTTAACATTGGAACCTGCTAACACAAAATCAAAATCCAGAAAAATCCAATTGCCACACGAGTTTCAAATGCTTTTTTGGTTTAACATATTTGTTATTAAAAATTTAAAACCATAGGAAAAAAATACTTTGAAAAAGATTATTAAAACATCATCTTATTAAAAGAAAAAAAAAGCCAAAAACATGAACATCTTGGATCAAATTAATTTTTGCAAATTCTTATATACCAAGTATCAAATTAAAAGAAATTCCTGAATTATCCACCTTTTGTTAATGCAATAAATATTTATTTCAGATACTTTGGACGATTTGATAGAGGAATATAAACAGTGTGAAATTTCAGAAGAAAATCTGAAGGAGGAATGTCCAAGTGATGCAGATTCCCTGAACTTTTAAATAAGGGGAGATAATCAAATTATATTTGCCATGCTGATGTATTTTTTTCAGTCATCATATAGATTCATTCATCATGATATTATTTATTGAATAAAATATCTGTTTTTATACCATTTGTTATTTTTAAATATTCGTCTTTTTGTCTCGCCTGCCATGTAATACAAAATTACCAATGTTGAATAACCATGGAAAATTTGTATATGCTATATGTACATTTCAAGTAGTAACCTCTCATCAGTAGCATTAGAACCGAAACATACATAGGAAGTCCAAGATCCAAACATAGCAAACAATGCACTCAAATCAAAACAAATCGAAACAGGAAGCTTAATTGGACAACAACAACTATTAAGGATGTTCACTGCTTATGTTCAGCCATTTTTGGTAAGATTTTCGAACTTCTCTGGTTTTATCCATTTCAAAACATTAATATTTTTTTCCCACTGACCACCACTTTTTTTTTTGATAATGTAATTAAACACACTTAAATGTTCCATTTGAGAAGTTTTTAAGAAAATCTTGTTATTTCTTCTTGGGTTTTAATTGAAAGAACCTGCTAAGACAAAACTTATGGAAAATCAAGAGAAACCCCATTAGCTGCCAAATTTTCAAATGCTTATATCTCAAAAACGAGCCGCTGACTTATGACTTTTGCCAGCTTATTTTATTGCAAAACTAATATTCGTAAAAGCTATCGCAGTTATTTGAAAACATTTTTATTTGAAAATAGAGTAGCAAACATCTTTAAGTGCAATACTTTTCAAAGCTTTTTTTTCCAAAAGTCACTGAAGGCAAGATAAATAGTATCTTTCTCAGTGGGAAGGCAAGATAGGTTGATCTTAGACCCAAAGGCTAAGAATCTGTGTCTATCTTCTCTTATCGAGAAAAAGTAGTCACATCATCGGTTTAAACTATCAAACTTTAAAAGCTTCATCAAAAATTTTTGGATTTTTATGAAACCTGCATGCAAGCTTCTTTTTCTATGTAATATATCATCTAAAGTATAATTTGGAAAACAGTTTTATTTCTAGTATTTTATTGATCCATATATCGATTTATGGCTTTTGACCTGTTGACAGATCCTGGACCCCCTGTAAATATCCTGTTGGTTACCATGCAATTTAAATAAAAAGCACCTCTGACCATTCACAGGGTTGGTAATGCACTTACATAAAACTTGTCTATTGGACTTAGTGTTTTGCACTTGAGTACTGGTTTACCCTTAGCTTGAGGTTTTAAAACTTCAATAGCTTTGTCAACTCTTCATAGATTTTTGTGAAGCTTGTTTAGAAGTTTCATTTGATGTAAATATATCATCCAAAGTTTTGAAAAACTAGAGGCTGAGAATGTTGAACCTGTATCATTCACCTGACATTAGGCCAATCAGATCAAACATTAAATGCCTAAAATGCCCAATATTGGCTCTGATTGTAGTTTAACTGTATAAAGGATCTCCCAAAGATGTTTCAGGTCAAATAATATTTCGTTTGGCCAAGAGGTTTTAGGGAAACTTTTTTTATGTATCAGTCTAAAAGGCCATGTAAGCTTTCTCTGTCTTCCGTCAGTTCTCCATCCACAAGTTACATTTTGATCTTTTCCTCTGAAACCACTCGACCAATCCAAACCAAACTTTGGTGGAATGGGCCTTGGATGGACTAATTCCAGAATTGTATCTGGAGTTATGATTGGTCAAACAACATGGCTGCTGTTAATAAAATTATAAAACTCCAAAACTGTCAAGCCAATTAATGCAAAACATTGGTGGAATAAATCTTCTTTCAGAATTGTATCTGATGACCCCAGCCTGCCAGTCAAGATGGCTGCCTCAGCCGAATTAGTTTTACATGGGACCCTATGGGAAATTTATTAAAAAATCTTCTTCTCTGGAATGGAATGGTCACTATGAGGGTCCCTTTCAGAATTATATCCAATGATCCCCACCTGCCAACCAAGATGGCCGACACAGCCACACTTATTTAACAAACGACTCTATGGAAAAGTCATTAAAAAATCTTTTGTGCTGAACTTCTTATTAAGAATCAAATAGGTTGAATGGGACCCTTTCAGAATTGTTTCTGATGACCCCACCAGCCAACCAAGATGGCTGCCACAGCCAAACATAGTTGAACATAGGACCATATATGAAACTCATTAAAAATCTTCTCATTTAGAATTACTTGCTTAATTTGAAACAAACTTTGGTGGAATGGTCACTATGTGGGTCTCTTTCAGAATTTTATCCGATGATCCCACTCGCCAACCTAGATGGCCCCCCACCGCCACACTTAGTTTCACAAAGGACTACGGAAAATTCATCATAAAAACTTCTCATATGGAATGCATTGCTCTACTTGAACCAGATTTTGATGGAATGGTCCTCAGGTGGATCTATAAACAAGGCCAGATGGTAGGTCCATCATAGCCTGTTTAGGGTAATAGCTCACTTGGGTTGGGGTTGGTACAATTACATGTAGTTCTCCAGAGTGAATCCACTGTTGTGCAGATTTATATCCAAAGTTCCTATTTTCATAATTTATTAAAGTCCAATATTCAAAAATAACAAATAACAGGCAGTTGTACATATGAAACACCAATATGACTTGAAAGCATGTTTGAAGTTAAAGATCTAAAGACAAAGTCTAACTTATTTTACAAAGTTAACCATCTTATATCCAAATTACGACGATTCAATCTTTTATAATATCATGTGAAAACATCTGTTTTGACACATTATTTGTTAATACTTAGAGAACCTTTTTGTGACATAATTTTTACAAGAAAATACTGCTTAATCCTTAATCCTTATATTGACAGTTGACATTTAGCTTGAAGGGATTATCTAATAAGTGATAATTAAAGTAGAATAACTGTAAGAATATTTACCTAAATATTTAACAAGAAGACAAAGATAATATTACACCTTTTGCATATCTAAGATTTTGATATTAAACTAAATATTTCTAACTTCATGAATCTAAATTTTGACATACAAAATATACTGGTTATACTTAGTTGTGATGCATTTATTCCTCTTGTCAGTAAGTCTGCAGGGTTGTCACTCATAGACATAGGACAATATCTCCATTCTGATTCTGGGGTTAATTCTGTTGCAAATAAATTTCTTAAGTTGGATGTCAGTTACTAACAATTGTAAGACAATTTGCCTGTCCGACCAAAACATGGTTGTGTGAACTTGTAAAGCTTATTTTACGTGTTGCCCAAGTATCACTCCTACCAAAGGGGACATTGATTCAAGTTGCGGCAATGTCAGTTTTTTCAAGGGTGCAACACGGCTTTTGGCAAATACAAAAGTTGATTTATCACCATTTGACAAATATACTACTGATCCATAAGCTCCTTGGCTGGCGTCCATGAATACATGTAAATGACTCTGTTCATTTAACGTGTCATTAAAATAATGTCTTGATAATACAGTATTTGTAGCTAATTCCAAATTATCTGCTAGTGCAGTCCATTTCTGTTGTACATATAAAGGAAGTGGTTCATCCCACTCGATTTTCCTTTCCACAATCCACAAGTCCTGCATTAAGAGTTTCATCCTTTTAGTTACTGGCGAAAGTAATCCTAAAGGATCATAAATCCTTGACGACTGCTTGAGTATTTCACGCTTTGTGATATATGGTTCCTTTTCATCTATTGTATTTACTTCCTGAAACATCAGTGTACATTTATCTTCGTCAGTGTTCCATTTCAACCCTAGTATGTTTATGATACTATTCTTTTCTGCTACGTTTTGCTTCTTGACCTTTTCATTTAAATCACGACAATTTGAGCTTCATGTGCACAAATTAAAACCTCCTTTTGACATTACTTCTCTTGTATTTTTAAAGTATTTGATTGCGTCTTTGTAATTATCCCGGGGTAATTATCCGCACTAGACAGAATATTGTCCACGTACAAGCCTCTCTTCATGATTGGTGATATCTCGTTCTCATTTTCATCAAGATTCTTCAACGAGGTGGCGTTTAAAATGAACAGTGAGCATGTTGCGCTGAACAAGATTGATTTAAACTGGTATGTAGTAAGATAGTTTTCGTCCTTATTGGTGTCAGAAAGCCAAAAGAAACGTGTAGCGTCTTGGTCATTCTCATGCAACCCAATATGTAAAAAATATTTTCTCAATATATGTGCTGATTGTATATTTACCAATCCTAAATCTTATCAGTATGTTAGACAAGTTGTTCAAACTGGGTGGTGTTGACATTAAACGATCATTTAAGCTGGTTGGTCCTTCGATTTGCAGCTACAACCGTAGGCAATGCGTATAGGTGTTGTGTCGGAATCCTTTTTCACGGGAGGATGAGAGATGTAGTGAATTACTTGTTTGTCATGGTCGTCGTTTTCTGTTTCTGGTACCTTTTCTATGAATCCTTTCCTTTCTTGTCCTTTGATGATTTCTGGATACTTTTGTAATAAATGTGGTTCCCATTGCAATTGTCTAATTATATTCTCAGTTCTAGTTTTTTCAGTGGCAATGATAGAGGGCAAGTCAGGATGATTCAGTTTCCATGGCAACTTTGCGGTATACTTTCCGTTTTCATATATGATTGAGTTATCTTGCTACTTCTTCAAGTAGTCCTTGTCCTCATTATGTTTACATGCATTGATCCCTATTGATTGAAGTCTCCAAAACTTTTCAATCTCCATTTTCCCATACAGTGTGTCAATATTATGTTCAAAAGAACTGATGAGGTTGTTAAATGTTGAGTATCTTTGGTCACTGGTTCTGATAACAAATAGCCAGTCTTGGACTGCATGGCTGTTGGTCGGTAATGGACCTGTATCAGCTACGGGGTAATTTCTACTGTCATTTGGTGGATGGCTGTCTCGTGGACAATCATGCCACATCTCCTGTTTTTACGTTATGTTTATGTCATGCAATATGGCAACTCGTTGGTGGAAAAGTTCTTGGATAGTCATTTTCCAAAATTACATTTAGCATGCAAACGAACCAACCAAACTGAACTTAGATTAACATCAGAGCTAATGGCATTCCACTAGAGTTTATATTTCAATGTTGCTGCCTTCAGTTTAGTATTGCAGTTGCTGCCTAAAGGTACATATCTAACTGTCTAGAATTTAGGAAAAATAGAATTCAATAACATTTAAGTTATTATGTCATTTATTTTTATGATGTATTGTTATATTAAACTTTGACACATTTATATTGGCCTTAACCACTTATTGTAATTGAGTTCGTGCTAATAAAATTATTTGTATTTGTATTTGTATCAATACAATGAGTATTCATTATCTAGCATATTATGCAAATTATCATGTTTATGCTCTTGTATTAACATATACTAAAAAAAAAATCTACCCCCCCATGGGGTTCTACAATATTGTATCCACACTTACCTAAAGGTTCATTTGTACCCCTTTCTCATATAAACATGATGTGATGTATCATGCTACAGTTGCGAAACAGCTCTGTTTCCGATGACCAAGCCAACTTTATTAAGTCATATATCTACCTCATGATATCTTACAAAACTCTATATCCAAACTAGGTAAAGTGCGAAATGTTTTAGCAGTTGTCTTAAATTTTTAATAAACCAATTATGTTTCCCCATCGATAGTGACCAACTTGTTTAAATCAACACATGTGTGTTGGTATAGAATTTATGAAAATAGAAATAAATCAGTACAGTTTCTGTGGAGAAGTTATTTTGTTAGACAAAGTTTAATCTAGTTGACTAGTTTTTATTTCTTTTAATAACCAGAATTTCATATTTTATATTTAGTACACAAACTTTTACTTAATTGCCTTGTAGCCGTTCACCAATTGATACGGATAAATATCAGTTATTCTCTATCATAAAGCCTCCAGGCTTTCGTGTGTTTAAATGGAAATTTGTGTAAACAAAGTAGCCACGTGCCTTTCTATTTAAAGAACTTAAAAATAACCAATCTTGATGATATGCACGGGTGATTCCAACCCTCATATAAAAGTCTAGGGACACCCCAAAATCACGCTTTTTGTAACAAAGACCCCGCGTTATATACACATTGACTAGCTGGTAGTACCGTCGGTCTACTGTAATGTTAAAAAATTATGGCTGGTAAATTTAGTGATATTAGCTCCGCGGATGAGCATTCTGATTTTAAGTCTGGTAATGAAAATACGGAGATATTGAAGTTATTTGATAGTGAAGAGGTAGTAAGCCCCAGTTTTTCATGTTTTGAGGATCCAGAAAAGCCAAAAGTAAAATCTTCTGTAAAAAAGGTTGCCACCGGACCCGGAAAAATAATAAAAAGAAGGCGCCTGCCAAAAAACGTAAGTCAGCTGTTTCCTTAAGCCGTAAGACTCACAAGAAACAAAAGACTGTTAAGAATTCTGATTTATCTAAGGAGGCTGCAGCAATTATGAGAGAATTTTTTGACCGCTTTCAGGATACTCCTGGCACTAGCAAGTCCACTGTTTTGGTAGCTGCGCCTGCGCCAACAACTTTCATTTCAGATACCGCCGATATTGACATGAACACAATGTCTGTCCAGGATGATTTTGACGATTTAGATGACAGTTTTAATGAAACAGAGGAGGGCAATATCCCCGCGTTGGGATATAACTTGTTTAGTAAGTCAAATGGTCTTGACAACTGTGTTGTTGTTAGCACAGACAGTTCGTCCTTGCAACTACCAAAAATTTTTGAAGACCAGACGAAGTTTTCCCCCGTTGTGTCTGAACACCTTGCGGAATTTGGAAATTCAGCCTGCACTACTAAGGCAGATGTTTCTGCATTTTTGGAGAAGAACAGTGTACCAGTTAACTGCAAGTCACTTGTACCTCGGCTAATAAACTAGGAAATATGGAGTTTTTTGTTTCCTAACATTCAGCAGCGTGATAAAAGCATGCAGGATATTCAGAAAATTTTAGGGCAGGCTGTTGTTCCAATGCTGAAACTAGGTCAGATGTTTGAATCAAGTCATATTAATGTCACAGAAGCTAATGAGCTGCTTAAGCAAGCTATTTCGCTAGCCTGTCATACCTTCTTTGAAATGAACATTAAAAGGCGTTACTTCATAAGGCCTTATGTAAGTAAAAAATTTCAACAGCTGTGCAGTTCTACATGCCCTATAGAAGTGCAATTGTTTCCTAAGGATGTGGCAAAGCATATGAAAGAAATCAGTGAGGCGTCTCAAATTAATCGACAGATTCGTTCGTCATATGGAGGGTCAAAAAACTACAAGCGCCGGCCATATGAAAGAGGCCAGACCAACTTCCAGAATTCCCAGTTCAACAGGGGAAGAGGTTATCAGAGAGCCCCAAGGGGATCCTTCAGGGGCAAGAACCGCCAGTAAAGTCAAAATCAATGGTGAGTTATTCAAATACTGATACTTGTAATTTCCAGGCTGGCTAATTAAGTCAAAATTTAGACCTGTGGAAAAGGCTGACCTCAGATAAATGGATTTTGAGGACTATTATGGGGTATAAAATTGATTTTGTCAGAACTCCTGTTCAGTCATTTATCCCAAAAGTTATTGATTTTGGTTCTGAGCATAACAAAATAATAGATCAGGAAGTTCAAGAATTATTACAAAAAGGAGCTATTGCAGAATGTGAGCATGAAAGTGGAGAATTTATCTCTAATATATTTTTGGTAAATAAAAAAGGGGGAAAATTCCAACCTGTAATAAATTTGAAGCAGTTGAATCGTTTTATTGAATATCACCTTTTTAAGATGGAGAACATTGATGTTGTGTTAAAATCAATAAAAAGAAATTCTTACTTCATATCCTGTGATCTTCAAAATGCATATTTTTCTTTACCTATTCATGAGTCTCACAGGAAGTATTTAAGATTTGAATGGAATGGTACTCTTTATCAGTTTAATTGTCTGTGCTTTGGTTTATCTTGTGCACCAAGAGTGTTTACAAAATTGATGTAAGTTATTTTTGCTCACATTCGACAAATGGGGATTTCTTCTTTTTATTACATAGATGATTCCCTTATACAAGCAGAGTCGGCTAATCTATGTAGACAACAGTCTGAAATTTTGGTCAATACAATGTCAGAACTTTTTTTCTTTTAGTTTATTCTACTAGAATCATTTACTTTGGTCATTTAATTGATTCTGTTGATTTCAAGGTGTACTTACCTGAAGAAAAAATTCAAAAAATATTGATAGCCTGTTCAGAAGTTCTGTTTGCCAACAGCCTTACTATATGGAAAGTTTCACATTTAATTGGCCTATTTACATCTGCAAGAAATGCCTTAAGACTTAGCCCTTTATTCTACAGATTTTTGAATAGTGATAAAGTAGAAGCCCTGTCAAATTTTGACAATGATTTTGACCAAAAAATCACATTGTCATTTGAATCAAAAGCTGAAATAAAATGGTGGCAAGACAACATAGTCAATAAAAATGGTAAAGACATAAGACCTGGAAAAATTGAGTTTTATATTGAAATAGATGCATCAAAATTAGGTTGGGTTGCAAATTTTGAAGGTAGGAAAACAGGAGGTCGATGGTCAGAAAATGAAGTCGATTTACACATTAATGTTTTGGAATGTAAAGCAGTTTATTTTGCATTACTTAGTTTATGTAGTCATTTACATGACACACATATATGCATAAAATGTGATAATAGTATGACTGTGGCTTATCTCAATAATCAAGGCGGGTCAGTTATAGCCATTCATTTGCAGGCAAAAGCTATTTGGCTCTGGTGTTAGGAAAATAGAATTTTTTTTGACTGCTGTGCACATAAAAGGAGAGTCTAATATTACTGCGGACTATATGTCCAGACATTTTAGTGATTCTACAGAATGGAGATTACATGGAACAGTCTTTCAAAAAATTTCAGATCTTTTTTTCTTGCCAGACATTGACTTATTTGCTGCACGGTTAAACAAACAAATATCAAAATATGTTTCATGGTTCCCGGAACCAGATGCTATAGCTTCACACTCATTCAGTATTCAATGTTCAGAATTTAATCCATACATTTTTCCTCCTTTCAGCATGGTAGACAAGGTACTTATGAAGATACAAGACGATCAGGTGAGCAAGGCAATTCTGATAATACCAATGTGGGCTACTCAGCATTGGTATCCCACTTTACTAAATTTGTTAATTGGTATTCCAAAAATTCTTCCAAATGTAGAAAATTTACTTCGGCTAGTTCACAACAAAAAGAATCATCCCTTGTGCAGAAACCATTTATTTCTAGTCGCTTGCTTGATATCAGGTCACACCTCAAAAGTAAAGGCTTTTCATAACACGTTATCAGATATATCTCACAATCATGGAAGAGGTCTACTTCGAAGCAATATGACCTCGTTTGGAACAAATGAGTTATTTGGTGTAATAAATGGAAAGTTAGTACCATACACCCGACTGAGAGTGAAATTTTAGATTATTTGAGTGAGTTGGCGGCAAATGGTAGATCATTTAGCGTTATTAATGCACACAAATCTGCAATATGTCAGACTTAAGCAATTTGTGGTAATTCTTTGTTATGTCACAATAGAGTTTTATCTCGTTTTATGAAAGGAATTTTTATTGCCAAACCTCCCAAACCAAAATATACATGTGTTTGGGATGTTAATATAGTGTACACTTTGGCCATTGAAAAATCTTTCTTTAAAAGAATTAACACTTAAATAAGTAGTGCTTTTAGCACTGTCTACAGCTCAGAGAGTTCAGACTTTAGGTAGTCTGAAATTAAATTTAATTTCAGACTTTGGTGATTATGTAATATTCACCATTGATGAGCTTACAAAAACATCAAAACCTGGTAAAACTCTTCAAAGGGTCAGGATTTACAAGTATACAAACAAAAGATTATGTGTGGTTCACACTCTAAAATATTACATTAAAGCTACAGCAAAATTAAAAAGTCGAAGACTTTCAATTTCTTTCAAAACTTTCAAGAAAGTTTCAACATCAACAATAGCTAGATGGTTGAAAACTGTGTTACAATTATCTGGAATTGATACTTCCGTTTTTACTGCACATTCATTCAGAGGAGCTTCAACTTCAAAGGCTTTTGCATGTGGAGTTTCACTTGGTGATATTATGAAGACTGCTAATTGGTCCAATGCCATTACCTTTCATAAATTTTATAACAGACAGTCTGGAACAACTTATTCAAGTGTTGTATTAACTAAGGATTGATACCTTTTTTCTTTGCAGTGGACAGGACGTCATATTCCTGATTGTTTCCGTTATGTACATTGTTGATGGACAGTTTTAAAGTGTTTTACATTGGTGGATATCTATTTGAAAAGACAGTTTGTTTTTTAAGAAAATTGTTTTAATTAATATTAATGTTCAGTGATGCGGAATAGACTTTATGATATTCTAGTGACAGTAAAGTTTTTGAAAATATATAATATTGTGTATGATGGTGGGAATACATTGCTAATAAAAATAATTTGGTGAATTCAGTTTTCAATTTGCAGCTTGTGGATACATGATTTGTTGATGCTTTAAAGATTTCCATTTAAACACGAGAAAGCCTGGAGGCTTTATGATAGAGAATGAACCCTCATCCAAACAGAGGTGTCAACTTTTGAAAAGTCCTTTGAGGGAGATCTCCCTCAAAAAAAATTTTCAATGAGGGAGATTTAC
>JARWCS010050439.1:0-16123 GCA_034783895.1 Geukensia demissa
AGGTGCTCCGGAAGGGTAAGCAACTCCTGCTCCACTAGTGGCACCCGTCGTGTTACTCAGTAGTCAAAGTCGGTATATAGTCACAATCGATGTTAGTCACAACCGGTATAGGAACGGATTTGTAAATATGATAGTCGGAAGATTTCCATTATCATCTGTGAAATGGATATAACGTACTGGTCAACCAAATCATGATGGCGACCGAAAAACTTCCGGAGTGATGTCTCTAATCTTTCCCTTGGCTCAGCAGCTTTCTTGTCAGCTGCAACCCTCTATCAATAAAATCCTGATAGGAAGCACATGCCCTTGAGTAGCGTATCAATTGCGCAATATACACTCCGTATGCAGGTCTAGCTAGTATGTAGCTAGACATGAACGGGAAGTGTAAAATCGGAAAATCAAAGTCATCTCTCTTGTCTTTGTTCTTTACCCGCACTTACTGTCAATTTCTAGGTGTAAGTTTAGGTAACTAAAAAGAAGAGAATGTTAAATGTTACAATGGTAAATTTTATATAAACTAAAACTAATCTAATCATTTCATATTTGAAATATTTATAACTTTCAATAACCAAATGGTTTTCTTAACAGAATATAATTTGTAAATATTTAAATAAAATGATGACCCGACCTTTAGATATTCAATAAATGTATCAAAAGTACCAATATCAATTTGATGCACTGTATGGCTATTTTGTTGATTGAAAATTGGTCGGCAGTGCTAAAAATGTTTGAAATCCGGTTGAAAAAAAAACAATTATGGTAATTAATAACCACCGTCATCAAAATTCAAAAATCTAAATAAACAGTTGTCCAAAATAATCAAAGCGTTACCTCTGCATCAGAACAAAGAGTATAAGAAATTTAAAGTGTTTTTACCAGAAGTTACTTTAATTAATTTAATTAAATTTTATCATAGTTTTAATAATTTATTTCTTTCTTCATTTTTCAGCACTGTAAACACACCTGACACTTTACGTTTTCCTTTCTATTATTTTTCTAGTTTGCGACAGTAACACGTTTGGACAAAACTGCAGTTATCAATGTGGGCATTGCCGCAACAATACGCAGTGTAATCACGTTGATGGAACATGTCTTAGTGGTTGTGACATAGGTTACCAAGGAAACAGGTGCAGCAAAGGTAACTGATTTTACATATGTATAGCATAACAGGTTATTTCTATCAGAGACGCTTTAAGGGTTAACTAAAGAGGTTCAAACACTTTGGAAATATTATTCAGATAAATTGAAACGTAAGAATAATTTTTAAAGAATTCAGGTGGATACTGAAATAATGCCGTTTAAAATACTAAGCCAAATCTTTAATATCAGCTATAATAATACGGAAAAGCCTGGCCGTGTACCAATAGTACGTGACATGTTTGGAGAGTGTCACGCTTCATGCACGTAAAAGACCCCTTTTGTAGTTTTCGAAAAAGTGAATGTTAATGCCGCTACAAAAGCTAAACTTTTCGTCCTTTCCAATCATTCCCTTTTTTCAGTGGCAGTGAAAAACCCGTTGCCCTGTTGTGTCCCAATATGCATGAACGATTTGCCACTGCACGTTAAGCAACCAATAATCAATCAATATATTATATTGATGATATTCTTTCCCTTTACAATGGACGATTCGATTAATTATTTGACTATTGGGCTTGAAATTTAAGTTATTTTAAAAAAACTTATAGGTTAGTCTTTATTTCGAATAAGACAATACACTTAGGCTTCGCAGAAAATTATGTGACTTACGTGATGACTTCATAGTCAACTTCCCGTTCATTGGCTGCACCCTAGTATGACATATGCATCTTGCCTTAGTTTACTAGATTTGCGTGGGGCTTGCATTTCTCTCTCTTATCAAAGATTGTTGACAAAATGATAAATACATTTAACTAAGAACGAAGAGCTTTTCTGGATTAACTTTCATTAGGTACCCTGGGACCAAAAATTGAAAACAGGGAATTACTTGCAGGTGGACAAAGAGGTATTACAGAAACCTTGTAGTAAAACCGATCTGATCAAGTAATTAGATACAGACTAAAAATATAAGAATAAACAATGTTGGAAAGATGTAGACTGTATCTTTCCAACATACAACATACAATATTTTAAATACGTTAATAAAAATATTCAAAAGCCAAATGTAATTCATGTAAAGTCCATTTATAGATTACCTTCACCAGGTACGCAAGTGGCCAAAATAGGAAGATCAGTAAATCTTCAAGAATTTCTAGTTACATTGATGGTCCAAATGAAAATATAAACAGTTCATGACGTAATGAACACCAAACAGCCAGATACATTCTACGTTTAAAGTGTTAAGTGCTAGTTTTTTGTTTAAATTATTTCTGTTTCAAAATACTCGTAAGAATTTTTTCTTGGGTCAGAACTGTATTAGCATATTTGAAGTAAAAGGCAAGTGTACTATTATTCGTTCTAACCATACATACTCTAGAATATTGCATGTGGCTATTTGAGAACGATGTAGACAAAAGTGTTTTTGAACATTTGCTAAGTTTTATTACCGTACGTGTGAAAATTCTTTATTTTTATAAGTGTATTTTGTAGAAGTCATAACATTCATCACACGGATGTTACACACAAAGTTCCCTGGTCAAAGATTCGTAGATTTTTTATAGGTGTGAGATGATATTGACAATTATTATCAATATATTGTTCTGTTTTAATATTTAATGACGACAAAATCCAGAAAAGATATAGATTGCTTCTTTCTGACATATATTCCATATTTTTTCTTTTAAATATTATTACAGAGTTGTTTTCTTGTGCTGTGTGGAGGTCGTAAAAAGATTCCCTGTGCTTGAGTTGTATGCCTTTATTTATTTTTTGGGTACTGGAACTTTTGTTGGAAAGATACAGTTTACATTTTTCCAACATTATTTATTCTTTCATTTCTGTCTGAAGACTAAATTACTGTTATACGGTAGGCTACTCGCTATACTCTACTCTCCTGCAAGAAATTCCTTGTTTTCCAATATTTGATCCTGAGCGTCCCTGATAGAGATTAATCCCGAAAAACGCTTCTTCGTACCCAATATAAATCTAGTGAACTAAAGGCAACATCTTAACGAGAAATTATGAAGTACACAATCCAGAAAAGAGTAGGATTGTTTCTTTCTGATATATATTTGATATTCTTTCTTTTAAATACAATACTTCCACTAAATATCTGCCTGTTCTTTCTAGTTTGTGACCGGACATTTTATGGCGAAGACTGCAGGTTTAACTGTAGTTTAAACTGTATTAACAGAACATGTAATGCCGTGTCTGGAGAGTGCATTGAGGTAAGGTTGTGATGCTGGTTGCATGTTGGACATATTATCTTCCATTGGCACAAGTTCATAATCGTATTTCGTCAATATTTCAAACATGAAAATTAAAAAATATATGTTTCATTAGTTGTCAGTGGGGCAATATATGTACAATATATATATATAGGAGTTTTTGGTTTTCATTGCAAAGCACATTCGAAATATTTTATGATTTCTCAAATACAAAAATATGTACATAACATTAAGTCTGATATTAAAATAAAATATTTTAGTAGATGTATATATTAAAGATAATTATCAAAAAGTGAGTGTTACTTCCTGAGAAAATATGTATTCATTAGATATTAAAAATGGGAAAAAAATGAAAAAGTCCAGTAAACTCGCTTCATTTTTGTCACTTCAGCGACAACATTAACCTTTCTCAATGACGTCATATCTCAAAATAAAACGATTTAAAAACTTTTTTGTTTTGTTTTTACAGCATTTGTAGCTATTTTCCAAACTGATTGGAAATATAAATACTCAATTAACGGAATTCATAAATGCATAAACTTAGCCTTAAGGCAAAAAGATAGACGTCATTCAGTCTTCCAGTGCTTATTCGTCAATGAAACTCTTATATTTATTATAATAAAATTATTACTTTTGAAACACATACTTTGATTATTGTAGAACGAAGGACCTCTAGAATAATTTGAATGTTTTGTTTTGTAGGCTTCAATTTACATACATTCTTTAAAATGCCGCTGTCATATCTAAAGGATCAAATGACTGGATGAATCTGTATACCGTTGAGCAGATAACTGAAATTTTTTTTCTTGTTGAGTCGAAATGCAATATTAAGTTATACAGCTATCACTAGTAAAATTTTGTCATTCAGAAATCCGACACAAAGACATAGATAATTACTTTCAAGCATATATTTGACCAATGTAGCCTTTTTATTATGGTTCATTTTATTTTGCCGTTTATAAATTAATTATTTAAACATAATAAGAGGCTGTATTCAGTTTGAATGTATAGCTCGTAATTTATCTTCATATTACAAAAGTTTTGGGGGTTGTAACCATGATTTTATTTCATTGTAAAGTATGAAGTTTCCCTTGAGGAAACTTTACAATTCGCAGATGAATTTTTATTTTTTATCTTTTAAGTCATGTTGCTAGTTTCATTTTAAAAGCAGCTAAGTACTGAAGTTCCGTATTATGCACAATTATGCAGACAAAATGACAATATATGTATTTGTTCTACAGAAACTTTTTCTTTCAAACAAATTGAGTTTTAACCGGATTTTTGGTGTGCGGCGTGTTTTCCTGTGTCCAAATGTCGGGTCTTGTTCCTTCTGATATTCTCTATTCCTCCAACTAAATGGTTTTGAGTTATAATTTTATTTTTTTTATAGTTCATAGTCGCAGATTCTATAGTACAAACAACAGACATTTCGGCTATCATTGGTATATTAGCCGTTGTTTTATTAGCTGGGATAGGTGTTATATATATAGGAAGGTATAAACTTAATGTCTTTTATTTATTTATTTTTTTTTTGTTATATGTCCTTAAAATCCGCCATTAAAGAACTATTCTTTATTCCAAAAATATAAAAAATAATGCCAGAAGTTGCCAGTTAACATCGAATTAAAAATTTTGCATTTATAGAGTATAACATCTCCAGCTTTTGTTGAATTGCATTTATAAATCTGTCAAATAATGAAAACTGCACCAAGTAATTGACATTTAGCTAAAAAGGAACAAATTGTCATTGTTTTCGCAAAATAAATTCAAATCTGAAAAATACACACAAAGGAGAAGATACCTTATTTTCACAATATAGTTGAACCGATTTAAAATTATATGTATATCGACGAATACGAATTAAGACCAAACCACAACAAAAAGAACACGAAATTTGTGAAGAAGCTAACGTAATTACATCGACAAAAATAAAAACATTGAAAACTAAAACAATTTAGACAAAAGCTCAGGATTATTAACAGTGTGTTTTATCCAGAAATATAACCCATTGCACAATTCAGCTTGTTTTTATATTATAAATTTTGACTAAAATGTTTATTATGGTCCTAAACAGGAAATGTAATAGAGAGAAAAGGTCACAGCGGTCATCGACCACAAATCATACACAACCTGGAAGAGGAGCTCATGTAATTGAACGTAAGAGTTTAATTTCTATTCAATTTCACAAGCATTTTATCAGCAACAAACAAATTCAGCCAAATATATAAAGTTATATTTGAGGTTTTCAAAATATACGAAGTCACCTGCCACTTTGCTTTTATTTGATCAGGAAATTAAATCTTTCTAAAATAATTTGTAAAACCAACAAAAATTTTCAGCAGATATTATCAATTAATCGAAAGACGTGGCTAGAGTATGCCATGATATTACTATACCAAATTTAATTTAAATTATTGATCTACAACATACGACTACTTAACAGCTTGAAAAAAAACAACATTTATTTTTTCAGTTGTAGAATTAGAACTATTTGTACTAACCCTCATCTCCATCTCCATCTTGTCGACAGGCATCGACTATCAGATGAAGACGGACGTTTTCCTGGGAATAATGGGGTAACGGTCGCTTCCTCCGCCTGGAGGTTGTCCTCCCATGGAACATTCCATTTTTTCCCTGAAATGACTAATACAAAATTTGAAAATAGACAATGCGGTGGGGGTCTTTGAAGAGACCGGAACTACTTTTCCTTCCGGACCAACTCAGTACATCCCGTTTTTAGTGGGTCCGCGTTGTTCAACGTTTTGTGTTTTTAGTTTTATATGTATTAATGTCATATTCAGTCATTTTTCGTTTATTCGTAATTACCGTGTCTGTCGTGTTTTTTCTTTTTGTCTGCCCTTCGGTTTTCTTTCGCGTCCTCCATATCTAATTTTATTGTAATTTTAAATCTACAAATGCAGTATGGAAGTGAAAAAAGTTTTAGGATGGCTATAATTTTGTTACAAGTGTAAAGTTCCTATATATTAAGGATATATATTTTTTCATCCGATAAATACATTGCGCCTATTGTTTAACTGACTGAATTTACTGAACGAGTTATTTAATCATTCAGGATTTTCCTAGTATGCCCCGGTTTCCTTTCATTTATATAAATATCCATGCTTCTTTCTATATGTAACATTGAACAAGGAATACAAAATCTAAAAAGGAATTCGAAGATACCAAAGGGGCAGACAGAAGTCAGAAGACAGTCCAAACCATAATTTCCCGTAACGTTTTATGTAAAAAAATAACAAAATACAAACTTTTTAAAAGGCTTTTTTCGATGTGATGTTTGATTTGCTCTCAAAGTACATTCATAGCAATATTCAACAGAAAATGCAAATATAACAGTAAACGACGACAATGAAGAAGAAAATCCAAAAGGACCTATTGATGGAAAGACTGAGAATCCTTCTAGGTCAGCAAGGTTTGATGAAGTGCTTTGCAGGGAAAATATATACAACAACGACATCTTGGATTTGAAGATTGCCGATCTTCAGGAACTAATTACTCAAGATAGAAAATATGGTTTTGCGAGTATCAAAGCAGAATTTGCGGTAAATTTCATTATTGACTTGATTAAACATACTATTTGTTTGAGACTCAAATATATTATCTGTCCTGATTTCAAACAACGATCTGGCAGATAAAATAAATTAATGAATTTATCTTTGTTTAAATAATTTATTGTTGGTTGCTTAACGTCCAGTGGCAAATATGCCATGCATATTCAGGACGAGAACAAGTTCAACAATTATCAATACTCTGGAACTGGACTGCTACTGGAAAAAGGGAGTGATGGGTAAAGACAGAAAATTTAGTCTTTTGTTGCGGCATCAGCCTTCTCCTTTTCGAAAACTACAAAAGGGGTCTTTTACGTGCAAGGAGTGTGGCTCTCTTCAAACACGACACCCACTATGGTCTAGTGCCAGGCTTCTCGTATTATAACCTGGCAACCCCTCAACGAGAGGGCCTCCCCTATCCGCCACCTGGGGTTAGCGCTGGGTCAGTTCTGTGGGTTGAGCTCTGGAGACCGCTCCGGTGCCCATTTAAAATAAAAGGAGGCGATAAAATAAAAATCGTCAACATGATAAGGTCAAGTCTATGGACATGTCAAGTCAGAAAACAATACCAACTACAAAACGTCAAAAACAGATTATAGGAAAATAAAACCGTGCAGATACAGGAAATGTATTGATTGATTGAATGGTGCATAAGTTAAGTGGCAAATTTTGCATTCATATTCAGAACGAGAGTATATTCATGATAGGTGATAATGAATAAAGCCTGGTTTGTACTAGACAGACACGATGAGAATGATTTTCAACGTGCTAGCTCACGAAAACAACAGTCTGCTTGGAGACATGCCACTTTATCCGGGCGTAGACGCAGCAAATACCAATTGGACGTGTTTATTTTGACACCGTAGTAAATGAAGACTTGGTTTCCTGATCGGTTGCTTTGGGTTTTGAACTAGCAGACAGCAACTGCGAGTACACTTTCGAGGTCGATACTTTTGTTGTTTTATGTATAAGTTTTAATTGTGTTTGTTGTTGGTTTTCAGTATCGATCTCAAATGTTAAATCCATCTCAACAAATTTTATATTGTGATTCTATAACTGTTTTGTCACACCAATGCCCCAGTTTACGAGGGAGGGTTGAGCGCTCACCATCCAGTTTAACTCCGCCACATACTTATGTGCCTGTCCCAGGACTGGAAACCGTAGTCCAGTGGTTATAGTTATTTAATTAGCCATTTATTGTTATTTGTTTACCTTTGTTTCAATAGATTAGGCCGATTGTCGAGTTTTATGAATAGTTTCACATTTTATATTTCGGGGTCTTTTATGCCGTGGACTCGGGTTCATTATTGAAGGCCATAATGGGACCCGTAGAAGTTTAAACTCGACTGTAATTTGGTCGATTGCTGTCTGATGAACAATCATACCACATCTACTGTTTTGTTTGCATATTCAAGCTCTAGAATAGGCAGCAATATGATTCCACAATGTCAGGTTTTCTAGGTTTGGAATAAAAGTGGACTAATATCTTAAGCAAAACACCAAAAATCCTAGTCTTTTAAACATATCAAGTTAGTTTACTTGAGCAAAAAATTGTTACTATATAAAAATCTAACACAGCATTATGAACTATAGGTAATCAATGTATAGAACTCAACAGGAATAAAAAAAAATAAGTACAGAGGAAGATGTAATATGTCAAACTAATAAACATGAACATAGAAATAAAAATCAACTAAGAAACCCTATGTAAATATGTATCAATATGAATGTTTGAAATTTTATTTTTGTTTCTAAAATACTCATATAATTATTGCAAACTTTAATATTGATTTTCATGTTGCTTCTATTTTTAGGTTTTACCATATGGCATCAAATCACCTTGTGAAGTTGGGAAACTGAAGGAAAATATACCAAAGAACAGATTTAAAACAACATTTCCATGTTTGTGTCTTTTATATAAAACAAATATTCCTAACGTCACACACAAAAATAGTCCTGAGTTTTTAGCAAACAGTTTTCTGCAGAATTCGTGAGACATGTAACAACATATAATAGCAAATTACACAGTGTTTTTATTCTACACGATATCTGTTGCATTATTATCATTTAAAATGTAAATAATTTAGCTTTTAGAACTGAATCATTGAACCATTCAAAATGACAAACTGAATTTTATTTCAATTGTTTCTTTATCGTTGAGTACCACATCTGAGACAAAAATTAATACTGACACAGACAAGACACACTTGAAAAACAACCAAAGAAGTTTAGACATAACAGAACCTTAGATAAAGTAAAAGTACATTCTCCCATCGTTACTGCTAAATCAGGTCAATCCAAAGAAACACTTTTGTACCCACGTTTTAGGCCCAAGAATTTGGCTGAAAAATGAAAAGTGTCTAATATCTATTTTTCGATATCGTTTGCATTGAAAACTGCGTATTAAAAGAAAATCCAACAGTTTTCTTTAGTTTAACTGGTTGTAAAACGGTCACATGGCACATAGAAATTACTAAAATTGGTCAAATACTCCAAAATTACTTCATTTATCACGAAATTTGATACAATTGTGTCGATTTTATAGATCGCAGAAAAACATCACCTCCAAACTTTGAACAATTAAAGGCTTATCAAGTACAAATGTTTAGTTAAAATTTCCTTGTTATGTTTTTGTGCGGAAATATCCATTTTTGAACAAGACACCTCCAAAAAGTTGCTATTTTTATAGAAAATGTTACATTCTTGTTGAAATAGTCAAATTTGGCTTTTTGTTTTGTCAAAATCATGAAAATTATACGAGTTTAAGTTATGAATTATTAAAAGACGGTTATTAAACAGCATTTTCACATCAACTTGATGTGTCATAAAATCTAAAATTTATGCCAAAAATTGACCTTAACGTACCTACTCTTTTGTAAATACACAATTTGCACGGACCAATCCCCGATGACAACATGGTGATGTTTATATTCTGTCAATAAAATTTAAGATGTCGCATAGTTTTGCAAATTTTTTATTCAAAATTATCTTTATAAAGATGACCATTCAAGAGTAGTTCTGAAGACAGTCCGAGGCAATGCAGAAGATTATATCAACGCTAACTACATAGATGTAAGTACAAATGCGTGGATGTAATTCATATAAATATAAAAATCCCAACAAACATAACTGCAGATTATTCATATTCATTTTGACGATGTGATTTGTATGTTTTGATGAATATGGTTTAAGTCGTCTTAATGTATATAATTAAACCACTTTCAAATATTTATTACAACATAAGATAGCATAAAGAGCCAACATAAATTCTTTAAAACAGATAAAAAATATATAACAAAATGAAACAAAGAACAATATGATTATATAACCTGACCTGGTACATGTACCGACTGTACTAATTTAATCTAGTCCATCTTGTAACAACATTTAATTTTACCAATCCTGACCACGTATCTTCGAATGATAAACAAGAAAATTTGGAATCGTCAACTACTATCAATACAATTTATACTCCTGAAAAACAAATGAATTTTTTTTAATTGTAAAGTTTTGTTTAAAATGTTTGTATTTTTATGGAGTTCTTGAAGAGAATAAATACATTGCTACACAAGGTGAGGACACAACTAGTGTAAGGTCACAATTTGTTGTTCTTCCCTCGTATGATATTGATATTATCTTAGGTGACAATTTGAAAATTCGTTTTACCTTCAAGCGTTACAAAATTTAGATCACAGTGACCACGGAAAAACAACGGCTTAAACACGAGAAAAATGTCATTTAATAAAGGTTTTTTTCTTATGTTTACCATATTAAAAACTATATTTTCGAAATTTTTTATTGCTTGTATGAAATAAATTTAGAACCAATTAAAAATCGGTTCAAAATTCCCATTTCCTGCCCGGTAAACTGTATTTTGCAACATTGATGTTTCTGAATGTCAATTCATCTGAGTTATAGAATCGTCACAATTATTATTTTTATCTGTAATACAGGACCAAAACCAAACACAATATCGCATTTTTGGATGATGGTTTGGCAGGAAAATGTAAGGCAGATAGTGATGTTGACAAACCTGAAGGAAGATATCAAGGTAAGCTACAGACAAGGTATTATGAGGGCACATGTGTGCTCCCTGTACTACCAGAAATGTTTAATGGAATAAAATAGAAATCTGTTATGATTTACGTGTTTTTTTATTTCTTACCTGAATTGATATTTGTAGTACATACCAAGACTCGTACATTTATCACTTCATGCCAAAGTAAATCCTCGTTTTTGTTTGCCATATCCTATGATGAAATCTTTAAAGATTTCTATTGGCTGCTCTGGTAAAGCCTTGCTATGCGAGATCCCCTTCTACTTCGTGTTGATTTCATATGTCGCCATTTCGCTCCGTGCGTACATTCCAACAACAAATCAACATGAGATATTATCATCTTTCGTTATTTAATTTTAAAATTATAATTATATTATTCATTTTGAAATCAAATTATTCGATTTGGGAAAGTTTCAAAGCTTTATATTTTATGACGAAAGAGCAAAAATATCTTAACATCTGGTAAGAATTCAAACAACTGTCATCGCCATATACCAATGCGAGGGCGTATGAACAAAATTTATCAAATTTTATAATTTACCATTTTGATTTTTTTAAAGAAAGGATTGACTTTGACATCCTAATGATATAATACTAGCGTGATAAAAATTTTGCTATAATTGTAAATTAGTTGTAAATATTCGTGAAAAAGAAAATAAAAATGTGTTCTGAATTCATTTTGATTGGGTTAAAAATACATAAATGTTTGACGAATAATTTTGTGCTGCTTGAAATTGTTACTAAAAAAGAAGAAATTGTCGTCCTTTAATTTTTTTTTTACTTTCTCTTAACCTGACTTTGAAGGAAACTTCAAAGTCAATTTAGTAAAATAATACAAAATAAGACCTCTTCTCGGATTGACGTTAACCCGGATTAGAGTTTAAGGATGACACGACGGCTGTTGCGCGCATGACAGGGGATGCATTCTCTTCTAGATCAGCTGATCCCACTCCTGTTTTGTAAACGATTTCGTGGATTCCAAGCTTTTGTTTCTTTAGCTTTCATTTTATGTTTTAGTTTGTTTCAAATTTGTCTTGTCTCTTTGAACTAATCACTTTTGATCTCTGACACGGATATTTTACACTGGACTTGTGACATTTGAATGATGTGTTATTTGTATGATCGAAATTTGTTTCAGGTAAAATGTGCACAATACTGGCCTGATGCAACTCAAGACATTGTCATTGGGCAACTTACTGTAAGAAATGTAGACGAGAAGGAATATGCATTTTTCGTCAAAAGAATTTTTTCAGTAACCAGCAGTCGGGTAAGTTAATGCATGTAAAAGAAATTGCTACTAAGAACTGAAAAAATTATTTTGATTCATTTGGTTCATATCCCTTTGCCGGCAGGTGAAAATTTTATTTACAAGATAGTAAAGAAAATTCACTATTGGACACTTTCAAATCTTTTCTATGTTTATTTAAATGCAATAGATTAAATAGAAGTCGAAATTTAGGAATTCAGAAGACAGATAAATCTATTACCAACAACATTGAACAAAGGAAAATTATCTATATAGAAAACACTTCACTGTACACTAATAATTACATTGGTCGATTGTAAAGTAGGCCATGCACTTTGTCATCTTTAGAAACGCCCAGTTAAATATGATATATTCATTGATTACTTTAAATTACCCTTCTTGAGCACCTGACCTCACCCTGGGTTTTAGGGTTCGTGTTACTCCAGTTTTAGTTTTCAGTTTAGTGTTGTGTTTTCTATGTTTCTCTTTCGTTTCATTTTGTTGGCCATGGTCTTGTCTCTCCTCTGACTTAATGATTTCTGTCTTCGAATTCCTTGTATTTAATATAGTTATTGATATGTATGTAAATCCTGTAGGAAAAGAAGACAAGGGAAGTAACACAGTATCATTATACATCCTGGCCTGATCATGGTACCCCAGATCCTCTTTGTTTAGTCATTTTCCAAAAGCACGTGATGTTAACTGAGAGCATTGAAAACAGCCATATTATTGTCCATTGCAGGTAAAGTTATTTTTATTTAAGTAAAAGTATCTCAAATGTTGAGAAATATATTTCATTCAACGTCAATCCATTTTTTGTATCAACCCCTAATTTTGTGAAACATAAGGGTGTTAAAGTAATTTCAATCGAAATTCCAGTAAAAATATGTCCAGCTTTAAACTCATTCCACTTTGAATTTAATTACATGTACTGTTTTGTTCCTTAAAAAAGTATAGAGCCGATAGTTTTTGTAACTTATGTTGAAATGTCACAGCTTCAAGTATGTGTTTTCAAAGATAAGCGTTATCCAGGGAAGCGTATTAATTAATAAAAAAGTTTTAAACACCTTAGTATTTTCACATTTTATCGTTATCACTGTGTGAATATTGCTATTTGTGAAATGCTTGACTTTATTTGCTTTATAGCCGTTGTTCATGCACTTGTATGATTAATTTAATTAATAAAAATCTTCTCTTATAAGGTCACAAGAAAAAATATATTTTAAGGTCGAAATTTCCACTGACGAAAAGAATTTAATCAGAAAGTATACTTGATAAAACCAAACAGAGCCAAACTTCAGACCAACACTAAACAGAAAAATAAAGTTTGAATAAAACGAACTATATTAAAACGGGGTCATGTTTAAATGGAGCAGCTCGGCAGCTCGTTCTCGACGAGCGGCATATTTCACCGTTTTACCCACTTTACCTGCATACGCCGACACTCTAGCATGATAGTTCATTTATTTAATATCCTTACTTTAATTAAGGCTCGATACTGATTAATATTTTTGAATGTTCGGTATCAAGCATATCTTCTTCTGTTGTACTTACATGTAGTACATGTCATATTCATTTTTGACAACTTTTACGTTTTTCAGTGCGGGAATCGGACGGACAGGGACATACATAGCTTTGGATGCATTGTACAAGAATGGACTGAAAACTGGGAGTTTCAATGTAGCTGAATATGTAAAGAAGATGAGAAAAGATAGAATGAATATGGTTCAAACTCCGGTAAGTAACGTTTTCCGGAATATGTTAATAGATGAAAACAGAAGTCGATTAGAAACAATTCTGTAGAAAATACTTATATGATATATGATATCACCGCCATAATGAAAAACAGGAACAAAGTCAGGTGCTTCCGTAGAATAATTGTTACTTTTCCAAGCGCTCGACATCCAAAAAAATCAATAGTATAGAACAATAAATATACACATGCTCATTAATATGGAATATTGACGTTTTCTGAGTCAAAAATTCAACTTTGGAGACTTGCATGCAACAACCATGAGACACAATGCCAAAAATCTCATTATTTTACTTCAAGCTACAAAAGTTTTGATTTAAGATTTTTGTCCAATGGCTCATTTTTGCAATTCTGAAACCCACATTTTTTTTGAAAAAATTCCAATTTTGTATTCAGGATAAAATCCTTTGAAATGTTTTATTTCATCCTATTTGATTATTTAACTATCCTCTAATATCATCATGCAAGCATTATCTGTCTTTTCCTTTTAAGAATTTTGCTTGACAAAGTCTAGACATAACTATTTCTAATGGTTGGTCGAAAATAAAAATATTCCATATTTATGAGCAAGAGTAATAATGTTTTAACCTAAAAGAAAAACCAGTTTCATAATGACAGCGGATATCTGTTTTTACTTCTTGTGACTACCACTGATTTAACACGGCGGATACCACTAGTTGAGCAGCAACTGTGCTTTCTCTTCTGGAGCACTTTAGCTCGGCCTTTTTTTAATAGTTTATGTTTTTCAAGCTTTATTTTTTATGTTTTATGTATTGGTGTTTGGCAACATTTTAATTTTTGTATGAATGTTATAATAACGTCATAGTTATGTGAATTTCGGTAATACTGTCAATATATAGTAAATCTTCAGGCTTTTAACATAGGTCTTCCGAAACAAAACTTATTAGAATGAGTATGCAAGTGAAAACAGATAAGTCAAAGTCAAGTGACACGGTCATCTTTAGAAAAAGAAACGATGGAATGAAAAAAGATAATTTGCACAAAACAACAAAACAGAATATTTAATTGTAAAAAATAGAATATTAATAGAATATTTGACCGCTTTTTATCATAACAAATAAATTCATTATGTTTTCCTAAAATTAAATATCAAATCTTTAAATATGTTTAAAGAAGTAAATAAATGGCTATTAATTAATGTTTTTTTTAATTTTATTTATTTTATTTGGGGGGGGATTATTTGCGTTGAATCAGTATTATCAGTTGTTGAATATAGTTCTTTGGCTGACCATCTACAAAACTAAGTTGTTTCATTTTTTATATACAAAAATATCGTTTCAGGAGCAGTATCTAACAATATTCTTGTGCCTTGATGAAGCTTTCAAAGTATCTGTGAAATCAGTCAAAACATCAGATTTTGTGGACAAGTCAAATAAAATCTTGGCAGATACTGTTCTAAGAAAAGAAGTCCAGGTAAAGATATTTAGTGCCAATATAGGACCTAAAAGGTCCTTTATAAATGTTACTATATGCGACTTAAAAAAAGATATGTTTATATTTAATGCAGATATGGTGATATACAAATATAGTATATATGATATTTCCGAAATTTGCGATAATGCGGAAAGTTGATAAATTTTACCAAGTTACGGTATGTAGATGAAAGAAATGCATAGGTAGTGTGTGTGTGTGTGTGTGTGTGTGTGTGTGTGTGTGTGTGTGTGTACAAAAATTGAATTATTTTCTATTTTGTCAGGAATAATCACATGGTACTTTGGAATTTTTCACTATTCTTACAATAATATCCATCAATGTTCCTTTCAACTCACCAAAGTCAGTACTCGTGTCATTGGAAAGTCCTTCTACGGTTCTTTCATTTTAATTACCCAGTGCCTTCATTGTTTAATTAATTATCAATTTTGTATTCGGTCTGTTGTTTAACATTGACACTTGCAATGTAATCAGGAAGGTTTTTGGCTTGTCCCAGGGAAAAGGATTTCATCCTGTAAGAACGCCTTGCAGAGACCACTAGATTTTCAACTTGAGCAACTAAGAGCTCAGTGTGTTGTCCTTTATATCAATTATACATGTTATATGACTATCCTTGGTCATATCATCTAGTAATGATACCGTGGAACTGATTACTGTAAATCTTATTTGTTAAAGGAATTCGAAGATACCAAAGGGGCAGACAGAAATCGTTAAGTCGAGGACAGACAAGACCATGGCCAACAAAAT
>JARWCS010050548.1:0-16122 GCA_034783895.1 Geukensia demissa
AATGCTTTGCTTAACCCAGGGTAATAACTTTAATAAAATTAAACTGTTAACGCTGTTGCATTTATGTGGCCATTGCATGGAGCGTATAAAATTCATTGACGACGGATTTAGCTTTTTTTTTTATTAAATCCTAATACCCCTTCCTCTATATTTGGAATTCGAATTCTCTTTGTTTTGGTTCTAATGCTGCTTATAAGAGGTTCCTTTTTTTGCAATATGTATACAGAAAAAATTACCAATTTTTTTTTCAATATTTGCAAACCTGTATTTTTCTAAAGCAGTGATCGAAATTTTGGTATTATCGCCAAAGAAAGCTTCGCATAATGACTTCACGATGGAGTCCAAAATCCCTGGTTCAGTCTACTCTCCTAGCTACTGCAAAAATGATGCGGAAAACGTTATGGTCGGTATATTATGATGAATATTTGAAATCTGTAATTGTTTTTGGACATTTTCTTACGTTTATCTCTAGTACGATACTGTCGTGATATTTTCTAACATTCTGTGGAACAGCGTGCACTAATTGATAAAGAAGATTGACAAAATGACGCACTTGATTCTTGCCGCAACACCAACTTAAAAAAAGTCAATAAAATGAAATGTAACTACAAAACTTATCCAAGTTGCCTGAATTCAGGGTTATTTTCCTATCTGAATTAACACCTGAAATACTTAAGCCATTATATTTTATGCGTTTTTCTTTGACGATATAAACCGGCCTGAAATTATTAAGGCGAAATCTGAACTTATTGACTGATTTAATTTTTAAAAATTTAACACAAGTTTTTGGTCCTTGATGACTTTGTTTATTCACGAAAAAACCTTGCCATTGTCAAAATAATAGGGTGCCCTGTTTCACGTTCGCAAGAGGTCATTTTCTGGGTCATCACACTTTTATTTGTTCACTTGCCGAATACCTAGTATTCAAGACCAGACTTCAGACAAGGATCAAGCAAACTGAATATAGTTGTGTATTTACAGTTCTTCTTTTTCATAAAGTTAGATTTTGAAGTTCTTCTTTTAAATAAAGTTGATTTTGCTAATTCCGATTTCCACTCGTCAGCGGTGCTCGAGGTAAAAAATGTGGTTAATAAACAGTCAGTTGACATTTGTGGAATGCTAGATTTCTTGATTGACAACATTTTTTGTAATGTTTGTCGGACGTGTGTTTCAACAGACTGTCGACATTCAAGTGGGGACCAACTGTGCACCCCTTCTCGTCGATTTTTTCTTTATTCGTATGAAGCTGACCTCATACAGAGCCTTCTACAGAAAAAAGAGAAACAGTTGGATCAATCTTTTTATTTCACGTTCCGCTATATAGATGATGTCCTTTCACTGAATAACTATAAATTTTGTAACTATGATGACATCATCAATCCCATTGAACTTGAATTCAAAGGTACTACGGAAACAGAAAGGTCTGCTTCTTACCTACACTTACACTTAGAAATTGACAGTAAGGGCGGGTTAAGAACAAAACTTTACGACAAGAGAGATGACTTTGATTATCCGATTGTAAACTTTCCGTTCATGTCTAGCAACATTCCAGCCGCACCTGCATACGGAGTGTATATCTCTCAATTGATACGCTACTCCAGGGTTTGTGCTTCATATTCGGATTTTATTGATAGAGGGTTGCAGCTGACTAGAAAGCTACTGAGCCAAAGGTTCCTCAAGAGGAAGATTAGAGTCATTACTCCGGAAGTTTTTCTGTCGCAATTATGATTTGGTTGACCGGTACGAAATATCCATTTCAAAGATGACAATGGATATCTTCCGTCTGTCATGAACACAAATCCATCTATACCAGTTGTGACTAACATCGATTGTGACTATATACCGGCTTTGACTACCGAATAACACGACGGGTGCCACTAGTGGAACAAGCCGAAAGACAGACAAGACCATGGCCAAAAAAATGAAACGAAAGACAAACATAGAAAACAGAGATTTTTAGGCACAACTTTCTGTTTCGAAAAACTGCAAATGTTTTTTCTTCTTTTTCTTTATTCACGCTACGGCTTTATCGTAACGTTAAGATTAACTTTAAAATTTTTACATTTTCATATGTTGATCACATATTGTCGCTTATTTATTTTCCTTAGACAATCGCTGTTGAAATTGAAGAGACGAACTCATTATAGCGATATGTAGTTTAGAGGCAAAATTATTACCTACCAAAGGTAATAATTTATCGGTTATGTGAATTATTAACCTGAGAGGGGCATTTCAGGCAAATAGGGCGTCTAAATAAAAATCAATAGAAGTTTTTAATACTTTGTCAAATTGTTTAATTCCTTAAATGTTAAAAAAGCACTTTTTCCTCTAAAATGTTTAAAAATGATAAAGCAGTTATATAAGTAATTACAATGTATTTATTTACGTTTAGTTATGTACAAGTATTTCTTACTAGAATTAATATTTGCAATTATAGAAAAAGTCAAAACCACAAGTTTATGATCCAAGATGGCGGAAGACACGCGAACTTCCTTAATTTGGAGTAGGTTTTTTTTCAACAAAAGATTCTATTGAAGAATAGAATCGACAACTTGAAATTGTATAAAAAAAATCTACCTTGCATAACAAATGAAAGGACGAGGTTCATTAAGATCCATTTTTGGCCCAAGAATTTGGCTATATAACTGGCTAATACCTATTATTTTGTATTTTTTGTATTGAATAATGTCTATAAAAAGAAAATCCAACAGAATTCTTTGTTTATTAGTTCTACGATCGTCACATGACACACAGAAAATGCTTTAAATGTGAAAAAGATCGCACAAAAACATCACAACCAAACTTTGCACAATTAAAGATCTATCAAGTACAAATATCTTCGTGATGTTTTTGTGAGATCATATCTATTTTGAACAAAACACCTCCAAAATATGAGTATTCTTACCGAAAATGTAAAATTCTTGTCAAATTAGTCTAATATACCCTTTAATGTTGTCGAAATAACGAAGAGTATACAAGTAATAGTAATGAATTGTTAAAAGACGATTATTAAACAGAATTTTCACAACAACATATTATTGTATCAAAAAATCTAAAATTTGGGCCAGCTATGGGGCTTAACGTACCTACTCCTTTCACATACCGGTTTGAAAATTTAATAATGAAGAAGCTAATCCGCAAAGCTGTATGAAAATAAGTATGCATGTCGATACGGATAATAAATTTTTCTAACTGTACATGAACAAAAATGTTTTCTGGATGAAGAATGCATTACGCAGTGGAACTTAATGATGGCAGCTTAAGCGCCATAGTTGATGTTCTTGGTAGAATATTCAAATTTTCCTCACTCACAGTGTTTTTATTCTTATTTGTCAATAGCAGATTGTGCGACATGGAGAGTATTCAACTTTGTGTATTTCTTGAAATCACCTTTGGGTCAAACATTTTGTACATTATATTTTCTTTTGTTTGTTTATTTGGCTATCCATTGACATTTTCCGTATGGCCGTATGGTATCTTGGAATTCGTTAAAATTAAAACAGGAAAAGTATCAGCATTGTAGATACTTGTCAAAATAACAAACAGCATAAAAATAATATTTTAATAATCCAGAGTTAAACAAATTTGCAAAAGAAAACTATTCAAAAGAACTTACCTTTAAAATAATCCATTATCAGTAATGATCGAACTCCTTTTTTAGACTTGGATTAAAAAATTGAAGAGGGTTGTACACTAAAATTTATAATAAAAGGGACGATTTTTTTCTTTTACTCTAGTTAACTTTCCGTTTTTGATGGAGACGTCCCTTTAGCTCCTTCGTATGGGATTTGCATTTTACATCTAGTTCGATTTGCCCGTGTTTGTACCAAAGTTTCTGACTTTAAAGATCTCAATTTATATCTTACTTGTAAACTTTTGCATCAGGAATAAAGACATCACAAGCTTGTCAAGACTTTTACAAAATTTTATAACCGTTACAATGATTAAATACAAAAATACGGCTGCAAATGTAGAGTTCTGCTACCACAGTGGATATCACATCATACGTTCTGTGGAAAAATTACATATAAACCGGACAAATTTAAAGATGATACCTTGAATCTCACCGTTCTGTTAAACATACTTATCCACAAGGGGTACAAGTTCGACGTTGTAGTCAAGACATTGAAACTTGTTTTTGTTGGTGCAGGTATTAATATACTGATCGCATCATTACACAAATATTAAAACATCTAGCATTGCATCCATTCGGTCTTTCCTTACGTTATTGAAAACACAGTGTTTTATCATCAGGAATCTCACCCTGAGATTTCTTTCAGAAACTACATGACTGTTTTTTTTTTGTTAATTATATTTATTGTATTAAGGTAATCTCTAATCGGATTGGTTGACTTTCTGTTTGAATTTTATAGTTCGACTGTTACTGCTTTTGATTTCTTCGATTGTTTCCTTTGACCAATCGTTGAGTTTGGATCCCACTAAACTAGTTTAACCCCACCACATGTCTCATGTTTATGTCCCAAGTCAGGAATTGTGGTCATCAGTTTGTCTTTGTGTTTATTGTTCTGTTAAATGTACATTTTTTAATATTCAGGTAAGGGTAGTATTATTTTACCCAAACATGATTTTTACTAGGAGTGGTATTCCACAATTGTTGAAGGCCTTCTGAAGACCTCTAGATTTGTAAATACCTCTGTTTTTCTCGTGGCTTGAGTGTTGTCTCCTTGACATACGCCCCATATATTTTTATTTTCATATCGATAGTTTGCACTTACTGAAAATATATATCATGTACACAAAGCATTATTCCTAGGAAAAATTCGCTCGGGAAGATTTTTCCCGGATTATGGATTGTACGAAGGGTGCCGCACGTGGATCAAAACAACGGTAACCTTCGCATGACCTGAATTTACTCCTATGAGATAAAGTAATTTATTGGATTCAAACTTCAAGGGATTTATCTTGTTTTGTGTTCTTTGTACTTCGGATATCTTACAAAGTAAATATACAATGAGCCCTTACAAAGTTATGCATTTATAATTTGTCTAAACATTTTCAACATAAAACAAACGATTGAGATGTCTTATTCTGAAAGAAAATTATTCAAAATTCACTTCTGAGAAAAACATACCCTCCTGAATATCTGTTCTCCAGTCTAATGGTGTCCCTAAACTGACCATTCCTTTGCCCAGGGGAACTTGGTCTCGTAGTGTTACATTTTCTGTTACATTTCCTGGATAGAAAAACAGACTAATTTAAACAGAGATTAATAAAAAGGTCGAAAAGGCGAAACTTTTAACATTTTCATAACCATTGCCATACAAGAAATTTCAAACGTATTATATGATCAATTGAAGGTAATAAAGGTTATTTTATGCAGAGTGATACTTGTCCATAATGTTAAGTGTATTCATCATGAGCTAAAATCAGGATCTTCGTTGCAAAATATGGCGGAAAACATTTAGATTTTTTTAAAATAAACATGTAGGGACAGTTTCCGACGGAGTACGTGTAGAATGCTACAGAATGAAGGCAAACACTAAGAACTTTGAAACTTGAATGTGATCTTCGACCTTTCATCACAGAAACACATTCAACAACTGTGTGTTGCGAAAGAAAATCATCCAAAAATATATTTTGAATACCACAAGAAAGATAAATGTTTGTGCAAAAAAGCTGCAGGACTATATCCGAAAAATTACTACTATACAATAATAAAACTACGCATTTCAGCCTTCAAGAACCACCGAATTTTCTCAGAACAATGACGATAAAGACGTAAACAAATATTAGTTTTATTAACTGCCAATCATGACGATGGCGGAAAACACCTAGTGTTTGATTCTTTGACACTTTAGATATTCACTAGTTTTTTTTTTTTTTTACATTCTACCAAGGACTGCTTTTACATTTAAGAATTTTTTATCCGAGACATGAACAATACCTGGTGTTTTATTTACAATGATAACCAATAACAATGCAATGTTTCTGTCGATATGTAATTGTGTTCAAAAGTCTAACAGAAAGAGGTTAATACGAGAATCGCTTTGCGTTTATCACAAAATGTTTATGTCACGGATAAACTGATTATCCACATTCAAGATTAATGCATTTTGAATTCAGTTAAATGTCTTCACTAATGACAAAAATATAAGATAACCAATGTTCAATTTATAATGTGAGTTTTGATAGATTATAAATGTGTAAGTGCAAAGTCGAAAAAGTCGAAAAAAACTCCCCCCTCGTTAAATACACAGTAAAATCGATGGTTTCATAACAAGGTTACACTTCAATAGTCATTTTATTTAATATAATTAAAAAGGAAATTATAAATAAATATGCACGTTTTGAAATTAATTCAATGACCTTGTTTTGTTAAGAAAATGAATATTTTGAACAGATATTTGTAAATGTAAAAACATTGTTATCTTCATGCGTAAGATCGAAATGACGTCTAGATTATTTATCATGTTCGTACAAGTTAGGAACATTGTAAAGTCATAAGACTCTTAATTGAGTTGAACCATAAAGTTTGGTCTTCACAGCAAGCGTTATTGTTCAACAAATGTGTGGATTTTTCTTATTTTTTTATATCGAATGGTATTTTGCCTAAAAATTAAAATAAATGATGTGGCCATTTTGTTCTGTTGCAATTGTATAAAAACGTTTACGTGATGCTACTGGATAGGGGTGAGATGGGGTTTATATATGTAATTCGGAAATATTATTTTCATTTGAATGTTGCAAAGTGTTCTTGATCAATTTTGTGAAGAACCATGTAGCTAACGGAGGATAATCTTATTGTTCACACCGCTTGGGCTTATTAATACAGTGAAGTTGATTATGTCATAATGTTGGACTGATAGACAAAATATAATTGTGGGCGAGCTTTTTCATTGACCGTTGGCATTCAAATGGGCACAAATTGTGCGCCCCAATAAGCCGACCGTTTTTTTGTATTCGTATGAAGCATAGTTCATTCAGGGACTCCTGCGAAATAACAAACAGGAATGGGACAGAATGTTTAATTTTACTTTTAGCTATATCGATGATGTTTTTTCATTGAACTTTAATGTAAGGAGACCACAGACTCAACAAAACCTGCTTTATACCTAGATATTATCCTGGAAATTACCCAAAAGGGAAAATTTGTTTCTTAGATTTACGACAAACGGTACGACTTTTCTATTGTAAACGTCCCATATTTTATGCCATATATCTGCTTCGTTTGTCTACGGGGTTTATGTTTCGCAGTTGATTCGACACTCTCGTTCCTGTTTCAAGTATCAGGATTATCTAAAGAGAGGATTGACGTTGTCGCATAAATTAATACAACAAGGATATATCCAATCAAGGTTTCTGTCGTCCCTGCTAAAATGTTATGGTCGCCATTAGTTGAGATACACTGATACCATTGATTCATATGGTATCAGTGTATCTCAAATAGTTATTAAGTTGTTTACGGGAATAGAAAATAAGTTGTCCTCTTTTTGTATTGACGTAAACCTGGACTTGAGTTTAAAGATTCCATGACGGGTGTTCCGCGCAAGGCAAGGGATGCTTACCATTCATGAGCACCTGATCCCACTCCTGTTTTGTAAAGGAGTTCGTGGATTGCATGCCTTTGTTCCTTTTGTATTCGTTTTATCTTTCAGTTTGTTACAAATTTGTCTTGTATCTTTATACTATGCACTTTTGATCTCTCAAATGGGTATTTTTTCATTTGAGCTACAGTAGTAATAACTACAATAAAAGTTGTTGTAGATCCATGAGTTATTTAAAGACCTTTGTCGATCTTTATAAAACACCAGCATTAGAAATAGATGATTCATTGGTCGAGATTCTATATTCTATATTTATTGTATATCAGTATTCTTCATATATTTTATAAATGATTAATGCCCAACAAACGATATTTTCAAGCCAGTTTGCAGGTTAACATTAGTCGTGTGATATTCCCCAAAAAGGCCAATAGCAAAATAGCACTTCAAACATTCATATAAAAAAAATCAGTTAACATTTACTTTCATTGGATATTACAATAATTGTACCAGTAAGGGTATTTTAAGGGTATTTTATTTCCTTTAGATAATTGAGATGATTATACCAGAAAGGGACATCTGGCATGGGTATTCTGCACTGTTATGTGATTGTTGATACGCTAAATGACATCCAAATTTTAATTTTGGAACAAGAGGTACAATTTACCTATGGGGAAAACTCTTGTTTAATGCATGTGACTTAAGCACTTATATATGGCTGATTTAAAGGTTTTTGAATAATTAAACTTACATTAAGCATGGAGATTTGCAAAAAGCATTCAAAATATGGATTGTGAAATATAGACCCAAAGGAATCAAAGTATATTTTAGGTATCATTGGAGAAGATAGATTTTTTTTGTAGATCGTCTGTATATGTCCAATATCTTTTAGATTTTTATGTTGCTCAGTGGATCCACATGGGGCCCAATTCGTTTATTTTTTATTTTAAGGTACAAAAACCTGCACTGAACTTGGTTTATTTTTTGTGCGTTTGCAGTTTTATTTCGACTAATAATGGTCGTATAATATGTAATGCTGGTTCGCGTTAATGTTTCAGCATTCTGATATTGGTTCAGGCGACTAAACAAGGAATCAAATGGTCAAAAACTTAGATAAAGTTCTTTTTCTTTAACTTTAAAAATACCTTAATGAAGAAAAATATATTATAAAGAAAAATTTCAATGCAATATTTTGCACTGGAATGTAATACACTTTTGTACTTTGATGGGATTGGAAAGTGGTAGGATTTTCTTTGAGGAATGCAGCGAAAGCTAAATTTTTTGACAGCGCTTTCATCTAGTTAACTTTTTTAAATATCGTTAATTTATTTTTGTTAAGATTTCAATTTGGTGTTACTGACAATTAGTTATATGAATCAGCATTTAAGAACAGAATCAGCATTTAAGAACAGTGAGTCTTTCAAATAGACTCGACAAACATGTGTTATAAACATATTCAAGATGTGGATCGTATTTTTTGGCATGTTCATAAATTCGTTCTGCAAATCTGGAAAACAACTTGTGCAATTTTTACATGAGCAAAGAAAGCAAATATTTCTACTCCCGTTGCCAAAACAAAAGAAATAAAGTTATACCTGTTCTAGGAATCGGCAATCTAAAAATATTTCCCTTTCTTGACAGGGACGTTCCTTTGGCTACATCATTTGATGCATATACTTCTCAGCTTGTTCGTTATGACTGTGGTTGTAGCGCCGTTTCAGAATTTAAGGAACGCAATATCAGTTTAACTTACAAGTTAAGTCAATGATTTAGTTTTTTATTGTGGTTTGACGCACCATTGTCCCAGGTTTGGGTCGGGTAAGTTCATGTCTATATACGAATCAATTTAATCGCTACGCGGGATTCTTAACGACGGCGAAGCTTATGCTTTTATTTTATTTTAAATTTACTCAACCAAGGGTTGTCAAGACTCACAAGAGGACAGCGATGATCTGTCTTGATTTTATTCTCACTTAAATGCACCTATACTCCAATTGCTTGAATAGCAATGTCAGTAAAGATTACTGGACTTTTGCGATAGGTCTTAATTCAAACTTCCAGCTCAGCTGAAAATACTTTACAAGTTACACGTATCGAAGGATTTCTTGTAGAGAGATTTTTTCTGTCACCATCATGATTTTGTTGATCTTCACTAATTATAACGACCACGGATATTAACCAACTTTGGCTATTTCGAATCCGTTCGTAAATCAGATGTTACTGAAATCGATTGTGATAAATGACCGGCTTTAAACCATTAAAATTTGTATTTGCTGTTTCTCCGCTTAGCACACAGTATTTAGCAGTAAAAGCAAAGACTGATCGACCCAGGGTCAGTATTATGTGTCTGGGTAAAGTGGCACCTCTTCCTGTGGACTGCTGCTTTCGTGAGCTAGCTCTTCTCCTGAATAGGCATACAATATTTACCACTGAAGATAAAGGAACAATTAATCAACCAATATAGTAAAAACTGACATTTCTGTTGCCAGATAGGAATGTCGGATAGAACTTTGAGAGAAGAGGGGTTAAGGTCAAAGTATTTGGCGACTTTTTGAGATAGTGTGACAAAAATAAAGAGATACAGAAACAAAGCACAGATACTCACAGGCAAGTTATGAGTTACCGGACAGTAATACATAAAAATAAACAAAATGTTTAATCAAACACAGGGAACATTAACATTTTTGTTAAATGACTTGGCTGTTTCAAATAGCTTGAGTATGGCAGATAATAAATAGATGGACTGCTAGATAATTTTCAATTAAGACACTGGACGAAAAATGTTATCATAAAACTTACCGTAATTTAAATGTATGATTTCTCGCTCCAATTGTCTTTTATATTCATTTATTTTCTTTATCTCTTCTTCCAACTCTTGTATCCGCCTCTGTTCTCTTGTAGACACTTAAAAATGTATTAAGATACATATCATTTTCCGCAAGCATATCATTAGTTATGATCGATTTTGAATATAAAATATACAAAAAACATGGATAAAAAACTTTAGAATAATGTAATAATTTTCCGATTTTTAAATCTTATGGTAAAATATTTGTAATGTGTTTTTGATTCTTTCCTTTTGTTATCCTTGTTCAAGGCAATTTAACTTTCAAATTTTAGAATACTGTAAGCACTGAAAACATAGAAAGGCCTCGAAACGTATATTCAATATTGGTAATTTTGTATTTTGAAACCACCTCTGTTAATGTGGTTATTCACCAGCTCATTTGTTAACTTGAAAATTTGAAATTTATCAACATATCAGAAATAAGCTAAATTTGTTTAAATTCAAAAGAACTGAAAAGACGAAAGGGCTTCGAAACGTATGGCACCTAGTAATAGTTTCTGTCGTCAGATTTGATTTCCCATTTAAATTTGATTTGATTTGAGTGCTTATTCTCCTTTGTTTGAATGTTTTACGTTCTATGTTTCGGTTCTTATGCTACTAATAAGAGGTTACTCCTTCAAATGTACATATAGCATACCCAAAATTTTCCATATATTTATTCAACACTTGTCCCTACTAATGCAGTACATGTTGTTGAATAGATTGATTGATTGGATGGTGCTTAATGTGCAGTTGAAAATATATCATGCATTTTCAGGACGATAGCATATTAATGATGAATTTCTAATGAATAAATCATGCTTTGTACTAGATCGACATTCTGAGCCGTGCTATCTCTAGAAAGCAACAGTCCGCAGTAAGATATGCCACTCTACCAAGACACAATCATACCACATCTCCTATTTTTATACATTATTCTGACTCTGGGACGACCAGTCGTTGCACTAAATGGATCGTGCTTAGCGGATAAGAAGCAAATACCAATTTAATTGTCTTTGGTTTGACCCGGCCGGGGAGCGAACCCACTAAGTACGCTAACCATTACACCACCGAGGCGGTCCATGCAGTTGAACGGTTGGCCGATAAATAAGACCCTGTCCATACATATGGTTCTATAAACGAAATTTAGAACACCAAAAACTAAATACATAAATGGTAAATAAAACACAAAGAATTTTTCAAGAAATATTGAATGATTGAAAATGAATTTGTGAGATAAAAAAAAAACGTCAAATGAACAATACAAAAAGAGTACGAACATATAATACGTGTGCGGATGTGTGGGTAAAAAAAGCTTTAAAAAGCTATTCTTTCTTTGTGATTTTATTTCTGTAAATCGGGATAAATTTGCGGCATGAAAATTTTGCGAACAGAATGCCCAATATTATTTTTCGAAATATTAAATTCGCGAATTTTCTTAAAAAAATTGAAATTGTCATTTGACGGATTTCTCACTTATCCTAAAAAGAAATCAAAGATACCAAAGGGGTAGATGAAAATCTGAAAACAGACAAGACCATGGCTGACAAACTGAAACGACAGACAAACATAGAACACACAACAATACGCTGAAAACTAAGCCTGAGAAACACCAACCCTACAAAAACCAGATTGAGTTCAGGTAATTCGAAAGGGTAAGCATTTCCTGTTCCACTAGTTGCACCCGTCGTTTTACTCAGTAGACAAAGCCGGTGTATGGTCAAAACCGATGTTAGTCATAAACGGTATAGGAACGGACTTGTAATCACGACAGTTGTCATGTGTGAAATGGATATTTCGCACCGGTAAACCAAATCAGGATGACCATAATCTTTCCTTGATAAACTCGTAGCTCAGTAGTTTTTTCAGCTGCAATCCTCTATCAACAAAATCCTAATAGCACAAACCCTGGAGTAGCGTATCAACTGAGAAATATACACTACGTATGCAGTTTGTGAGTGATTCGGCCAAGTTTACACATCAATAATTTCCTTCCAAACAGCCTTTATTACTATAATGAATACAGTGTAGAATACCCATATCCGGATACCTGGAACAGGCAAGAGAGAATCGAATTGAGTGCGAAACATAAACTTGTAGGCAGGGGAAGCAAGAATATTGCCACATAAATATAGGAAGTTTACAACAGAAAATCTAAAAATTAAAGTCATCCCGTTTGTCGTATATCATAGAAACAAAATTTCCCACTTGGTCAATTTCGAGGAATAAATATAGGTAAAGTCCAAGCATTTTTGCAATATCACCTTCAGTGTATTCATTTGCACATACGATGTGTTCTCTAACAAAGTAAGACATCTTTTCACCTGAAACCAAATATTTATATCTTTGGATTTCAATTTTGTTTAACAAAACAATGATGTATCAATTCCTTAAGACGGTCATTAAGTTGTGAATGTGGTAAATTAGAAGAGTCAAACGTTCGAAAATCATCTTTTAATTGTAAAAGTATATATATAAGTATTTGGCCGCCTTTATTTATTATGGTTAGTATACCTTTAACAAGTTTCACTTAACTACAATTCAACTGAAATTAACTACTCATTGAAAAGTTTTGAACTACCTGATATTTCCTCGTACCAAAACGGCTTTTCCTCGTCGCTTTCTTCGATATTTTGTTGGATTTGGACTTTATCTGCAAGTTGTAAAATATAAGTAATATATTAAATAGAGAACAGTGATTTATAAAAATAAATAATATTATCAAAATTTCAAAGAAAGAGCTTAAATGTGAAAGCTAGGAAATGGACAAACAAAGGGGTAGAGCCAAGAATGTGATATTTTGGCCCTCCAAATAAGCCAAAAATTTTTGGCTCCCTTGGATATGGAAATCCGGCTTATAATAACCCCAAATATTCGAATTCTTAGTTCCAATAATTTTTTTCTGGTCAACAACAATAATAAGGTTAATATGACTATGCAAATCAAGGAAGGTCACAGAAAATCGACAAAAAACCGGTATTTTTTCCGTTTCTACATAAAAATTTATACCCTTCCCACGCAAGGGCAGAATGGAAATTTCAATATTATTTTTGTAAGTATTGTTTCTACATACAAGTGAAATTTTAATTCTGCCCTTGTATGGGAACATAGCAAACAACGTAAAAATCGCATATGAAAACAATTGGTTTTTGCGGTCCGTTGTTTGTACAGTGTTACCTCCCTTGGCGGAAGAAGTAATTTTCAAAATAACATTCTGATCGTAACCGAATGTAGCATTTATTAATAAAAAACTACATGTTTAAATAAAAATATTTTTAAATATTTAGAATATCAAAAAATATATTTAGATGGTATGTTGTTCATGACATTTATGGCAGCAAATATCTTTAATATATCTTTTGTTGAACTACACCGCAGCAATGTCAATATCTGCACTACCTCTATATACTTTTTCCGTCCGACTGAGAGCATTAATTTGCTGTGTAGGACGTTAATAACATTCAACCCTCCCCTATCTTGTACCTTTATATAAATTCATAACAAATACTAATTGTTATAAATAGATTGAAGGTGTCTGACACAGATGGCGCACAGAAATAGCATATCTATGATAGAATATCTATGGTGGTGTAATTTATTTAATAATTTGACGTAGCCTCTACATCTAGTGACAGGAAAGATTGGAGACATTTCATTTGGTAGTTCTCAATACCCAGATGTATTTGTATTTACCTGAAGTAGCTGCTGTTGTGGCATATCTTAAATATATTTTTAATTGCTTATCTGAAAACTGACATTTTGAACCACGCTTGTCGAAAGTTTTCACATTCATAAAATATATATTTTATTTAAAAATTTGTATTGCAATATTTTTGTTGCTTCAACACTGCATGAAATTTTTCCTAGGATATTTCTTTGGTATTTTTATCTTGCAAATTACAATAAAATTGCTAATCTCTTGTCACAAATTATACAGGCCCCATCTTTAATAAGCTTGAAAAAGGTCGCGATTAAAATTTTTAGAAAATGATGATCGCGGGTTAAGATATCGTAATCCACAGGATTTTACATTTAGAGGATCATTATTTCAAATTCCGGGTTAAGGCGTTTATTTGTTTATTTATCTATCTACCTGTTTACATATTTTTCTATTTGCTGTTGTTCATGTTTTTTTCTTTCGTGTGGCAAAGCCTGAATCTCGGGTTAAATATCTTTCCCTTTACACTTTTTACGACCAAAACATTTGATATGAAAAAGGAGGGATATGGAGTAAATATTCATGACACAAAAATCTCATATGTACAAGAAAATTCCAATCAAAGGAACAGCGCTTTGATTGCTGTTCTTTATCTCAAAGTCACAGTGAGGCCTTCAACAATGAGTAAAAACTTGCACCTCACTGTAAGTTCAAGACGGCCAATAAAAGCCAATACAACGTGTCACACTCTTTTTATAGTCCCACACTTGTTTTTCATATATATAACCATGCTAAATATATCCATAACTTCTGAACATTTTTTATTACCAGGAGTCTCTGCAAAACTTGCCTCACCTCCGGACAAAGCCAGTAAAATATATCTCCAAATTGTATCATCCCCATCTCTTAAGACCCAATAACCTGTTAAATTCATAGATTAATTGTGTATGCCCTGTTGAAAGAAAGAAGGTCCAATAAAGATGACCTTCTGTCATGTAATATTATTTCAAGTATTGCATGACCTGCAATTTATTTTCTGGTAATTGTAAGAGTTGAGAAAAAGAACCACCTTTTTCACACCTGTTTGGACAGTGTATCAAGTAACAATGTGGGTGGGACAGATGTACTTAACCTCATGACACTGTGGTCTTCTTATTTGACACGGATCTTAATTATTCACACTGCCCCCAATGCTTTGATCGACAAGCAAAGTGTATTTTATGCTCAAATAAATACTCATCATATCTTACAACTGACAAAATAGATCAAATCTGTGCCTCACATCTTTCAAGATTAAAAGGACCAAAATACTATAAAATAAATCCTCAAGTAGGAATTTGAGATTTCTGTCATCTTCAAAGAAATTATATTGTATATCTAGCCATTTTACAGCTAAATTTAAATTTATGTTTTTATCTTGTTTTAATATTAAAATCATGAGCTATGTCTAAGACTTTATCTCGATGTGGAATTTGTCACATACTGTATATTGGATTATTTTAGCTTCGGCTTTTGTTCACCATATTGTTGTCAAATACTTCTGTATATATATGCAGGTTCTATCTTTCGCCAATAATGCTAATTTCTATGAAATACCCAGGTAAATTTTGGCAATTCGTGTTTACATATTTTCACGGAAAAATTAAGATCTGGAAGATAACGAAATTTCCTCAACTTGCCAAGGAGATGTACATTACATTTGTAGTGTCGTTGGTCCTTTTGACACTTATTTCATATTTCATCAAATAATTTCTGAAAAAGGCATTCAAAATCCATAAGAAGAGATAACATTTACTGTTTTTACTTATGTATTTTAATATTATAACGTACGTCATTAAATAAAACTTAAATTTTATACAAATTTTCTCAACCAGTCCTATCTGAAATCTAAAAATGTTGATAAGATTTCACATGACTAACTATCTTAAATCTATAAATATATATCCCATTGACAACACAAAAATTTCATTGAGATTTTTTCTTTTTTGCAGTGTGCATAAAATATTTTGATATGGTGTACCTGACTATAGTGTTTACCACATGTGACCTATCTTTGTTTTAAAATTTTGTACAAGGACCAGACATTTTCTAAGCAAAAACAAACTTTATATGCAAAATTCTGTTTGAATTAAACA
>JARWCS010050659.1:0-16121 GCA_034783895.1 Geukensia demissa
TTTATAAAAATGGTTAACACAAACGTACTTAAGATTTGTAAGAGTTATGTCCCTTAACATGAGTCTACCTCCTTAAGTTATAACTCTGACAAATTGTTTCAATCTTTATGAACATGTCATTGTACCTTGTACAATTTCAAAGCTAAGGGACAATAAATATAGTAAAATATAAATATAAAAATAAAAACAAAAAAATTGTGGACGGACAGACTCAAACAACAGGATGGATAAATAAAACACTGAAAGCCATTACCCATACTCATTTTGGAATTTGGCTCAAATGAAAGGAGTTTGTATACAAAAATATTTTACTGAAAAATCTTCTTTGACACATCTTTTTTCTGCAAACCAGCATGTTTGCTACAAGCATCAATTCAAACATCAGCAAGAAGAGTAAAAAATAATTCATTATCTATAATATTTAATAACTCACGATAATGATTGTTGTGTAAAACTGTGGAGACCAAATGTTCGGTTTGGCATGTATTTGCTATAAATGCATTTTTGGGGGTTATGACCCACCCAATGGGGGTGACTTGGCAACTATATGTATATATAAATATAATCTGTGAAATAGGTTTTGGCACACAAACTGGACTATTAAAATAAAATTAAAACCATATGTGCCCAGGTCCATCGAAATAACCGTCTTATAATAAGTTAACACACCAAACACTGTGGACAGAACAGTTTATTTCACAGGGATACAGATCAAAACACTGTTTGTTAGAACAGGAAAATGATATAATGTAGTGAAAATGACCTTTTGCAGAAAAATGATTAACATTCTTTCTAAAAACTTGACACCAATTTTGTCTAGGTTTATAAAATCATTGGTTTAACAAAATTCCTTTCTTGGAAACTAAATTTTGTTGTTCTGTCTTAAGTAATAACTGTATATTATACATTGTGTATAAAGATTGAACAATTGCAAATGCAATTTTGTTTAGGATGCATAGTGGAGCAAGTAGAAAAGATATTTGAAACTGTCAACTCCAAAATTTATGTCTGAAACTCTTCAAACATAAAACAATTTCCATATTCTAAGACAATTACCTTCACAGATTTGAAAAGTGTCAAAAAATTTCTGGTATTTCAGATCATGTTTTTGGTGTAAAAATAATTTTAAACAACATTAAATGCAGTCCTGTCCAAGGCATGTTAATTAGGGATTTGACACAACTTGAAGTCCAATCAAATTTCTAGTTTACAATATATTATAAGTGTTCCATTTGAATTTCTAATTAACTGCAAACTTGTACACAAGAATACTGATATCTAACAAATTAGAATGATTCTACATAATATAACTTAAATATTTTATACATTTAAAGATCATTTTGAAATTGAAATCATGGTTTATATAGCTGACTGCACCCTGGAATTTTTTTATTTCAATAAATAAATTTGCTACTATATCAAACATAGTAAAAGCATGTGTCTTCATATAAACATAATGTAGAACAACTAACATACACTCATACAACTATAAAGCACCACAATTTAAACATTTTATACACTATCTAAACAAACAAAATATTAAAAAGATTGTCAATTAAAAATACAAATTAAAAAAATATATTGTACAGTTTTATATATGCTAATTTTCAGTGGACGGAATTAATGCTATCACAGTAAAATATTAAACCCTGCATTTTCATACCAACAATGTATAAATATTTATCACAGAATTGCTATTTTAGTCTTTCTTAACCTCTACATCCAAACTTTAAACTTAAAGAATGCCTGCATATCAGGGTCATCCACCGACTTCCCATTGACACCAGCATAGACTTCTCTTAATATTTTAGTCTTGAATTTATCTTCTAGAATTTTGGTATACTTTTCTAATACACCTGAAAAGAAAATGCTGAATTAAACTTGCATCAGGATATTAAAAGTAAAAATATCAAATTTGATTTTTGTTTCTATAAAAGATCAAGCATAAACTCTATTTATGTTAAATGTGTAAAGATACAAACTGTAAAAGAAAACAAAATAAACATTTATGTTACCATTTTAACAACTTATTCTGAGTATGCATCAAGATTAACTTGGTAAAAACTGATTGCATTTTAATATTAAATGTATGCTGAACATGAGAAAACTAAGTTCAATGTTTTTCTTTGATTGGGGCTTTGGGGGGGGGGGGGTAGTTTTACTAATGGAGGAAGCAGGATTACCTAGAAAAATACCTACCTTGGGCAAGGGTATGACAGACCTTATTATGTGGCATAAGGGTGCCTCTTTTACTAAGTCAGGCTTGAACTCACACCATATACATGTTATATATCATATTTTCAGACTACCAGACAGTACTTTTTTATTGAAACAGGAAACCTTTTTTCTATTTGAAGCATATGAACAAATATATAATCCACAAAGACTTTTATCTAAAAAAATAAAGAAGGTGATTGGTAAGTTGAAATGAGCTACTTGGACCAATCAGATACCAAGGTTAAATCAAGATACAATTTTTATTTGTACTGTAATAAATAAGGATACAATCATCTATTTGCCCCCCAATTAAAGTTAATCACAAGGAGTGGTATTATACCCTTGTCGGGGGTCTTGTGGAGACCACCAGATATTTAATATTTGTGAAATAATAGTTTGTGAGAATAACAATGAACTTAATATTATTATGCAAAATTACCTAAACCCAGAGCTTTCCCATAAGCTATCATGTTAGTGGGCAATCTGGGATCATCATATTTCTCTGACTTCATCAATAATCTGACAATATCACCAATAATGTAGGCATCATCAAATGTGGGGTTCTCTGACACAGGAAATTTACAGTAGACATCTACGGCACCTAAGGGGTCTTTGTCTGTCAACATTTCTGCTAGCTCAATGTATGCATCATGTATCTGAAAGTAATTGAAAAGTAATAACTAAGTGCATTCACTTGAGAATTTTTGTGTCATTAGACATGACTTCTAAAAAGATATGATTGGTCTCTTCAAGACCTGTCTAAAGACATATTTTGTCTAAATATACTGTGGTTCATTCACTACATGACAAATTATTAAAGGTTTGATCAGTTTAAACATATCAGTGTATCCTGAAATCGTGATATTTTTGCCAGATGAATATGCTCAGCTGAGTAAGATTAACTGTAAGATTAAAACAGGACTGGTTTCATTCAATAGTTTATGAATGCACTGGCAACAAAGCATCAATCAAATAAGCAGGGTTAACTACTTGTCATCTTGCCACTGGGCCCAAACAATCAAATATATAAAAATAGGAGATGTGGCATGATTGTCCATAAGACAATAGGCTATAAAAGGCCCCCAAAATACAAAATACGAAAATATTCATAAAACATGACAATCTGCCTAATCTACTGAAAAATGGTGAACGAATAAAAATAAATAAAACAATCAAAGAAAGATTTAACTGATAAAAAGACAAAATTATAAATCAACTGCTGGTAATTTGTCTAAATAATTAATCCATGTTTACCTCTGGGGCCATCACAATGACCTCATTGTAATATTTCTTGGCATCGTCTATTTCACCAGCAGCCCTGTGAGCTCTAGCCAGCCCTAGACGTGGATGATATGTTTTCCTATTGATAGGGGCTGGACCAGATGGTTTGGTTTCTGTACCTTGAGTGGCAGCAGGTGGGGACTGTGGCTCTGGTGGCTTCTCTTCAACCTTTTCTATAATTAACAACAAATGATAATGAAATATATCTTATAAACTTGTCAAAGAATTGTTTTAAAAGGAATTTCTGTGCTAACATAAGTTAAATTCTTCTCTTCATTAGAATGTATCAAAATAATATCTTGTTTTGACCAGAAACAAATTAAGTACATGTACCAGTTTACATAAAATCCAAACACTGCTAAGGACATGATACACAGTGTAAAAAACATGTAACAAAGAATGCTTTTTTAGTCTACAGACTCCACATTTTCACACAATTACAGTAATTTTGGGGGTTAAGATCTGTGCATTTTAGAAAAACTTACACTCTAAGGAATTACTAGTAAGTAAATAAAGAACAATTACTCTTACAAAGTGTCATTTCAATGAAGAATCTATGTATTTTTCAAATGTGCAAAGCTCAAAAGGCAAATGAATACTAGAAATGTCTACCATAATAATTCCAGAACTAAGGACAAGTGTGGACATATAAAAGTCTTGCCTGCAAATTGAATAGCTGACCAATTATTGTGCAGACAGACATGCACAATAAAGGATGAATATTCACACAAAATATTGTTGGTATGGGATAGGTAGTTGCACAGAAACTGTCATAAGTATGAGAATTTAGCACAAGTCATTAGATCTTGAAAATGAGGTCAAGGACAGGTGGGAACAACTATGAATAAATGAAAACACCAAATTTAGTTAAACTATCATGTTTGGTGACTGTAAAAAAAGGCTAAATCACTAAAACTTAACTAAAGTCACTTGACAGTAAAAATTAGATCAAGGTCAAATGACATATAGCAGACAAGCAGATCAAATATGGTGGGTCTAGGTATACTAGTTGTTAAGAAATGAACTTGAGTGTAAAGAAATTTCAAAGTCTCTCAACCATGAAAACAAGATCAAGGTCAGAAAGCTAATCAGACTGGTAAGTTTTCACCGTATCTAACTTGGATGAAATATGTTAGCCTATCTTCTACAGTTGTTGAGAAATGGACTTGGACATGTTAAATGTGGAAACTAGTTGCAAAACTGATTGCCATTTATCCGACAAAATTAGGTCAAGGTCAAATGGGATATAGAAGACTGGCAGCTGCTCACCAAGATCTAACTACAGACCAAATATTGTGGATCTAGGTAAAAGAGTTGTTCAGAAATAGACTTGAATGTAAAAAACTTGTCACAAAATTTACAAAGTCACTCATCTAACAAAATAAGGTCAAGGTCAAATAGCATGTAGCAAAATACTGACAAGTACCTACAGACTAAATATGACGAGTCTAGGTATGGCAGTTGTTGAGAAATGGACTTATTTGTAAATATTTTGCAAAGTCACTCAACCATGAAAATGAAGTCAAGGTCAGATGATATATAGAAAACTGGCAAGAACAAACCATGATCTAACTACAGACCAAATATGGGTGGTCTAGTTATAACAGTTGGATTTGAATGTCAAAACTTGTCCCAGATTTTTCATTTTTTTAAACAAAGCTTCTGAACCATGAAAATGAGGTCAAGGTAAAATGATGTATGACTGTTTGACAAGTTCATATCATGAACTATCTGCATTTCAAATTTTGTTTTGTTTGTTTGATTGGGGTTTAACATCTCTTTCAACATTATTTAAACTTTCAACATTATTTCAGTCATATCAGGTCAATCAGTTTTACTGTTGGAGGAAGCTGGTGGAGAACCACAGACCTTGGTCAGGTTATTGACAATCTTTATCACATGCAATCAAATTTGGTTAACCTGGGTCAAACAGTTTCAGAAATATAAAGCTTACAGAAAAGTTCATGCCGCTGCCAGGGAGTAATGCCTATGTCTTGATTTCATGACTAAAAGTTGCAGGTGAGACAAAATCAAAACTGGTTTAATGTAAGCAGTTGAAGCACAGCAATTACTACAGCTCAAAAGCTTTTAATTTTTGTTTGGCAAAAGCTATAGTAAAAAATTCCATCACTTAGAAATCTATGATTATAATGTTTGAACTTTATATAATATATACCAATAAAAATAATTATTGTATGAACTCTTCAAACTGAAATGACCAGTTAGGTGACATAAACACTTCAACAAACAACAAAACATATTTTGTTTTAGTTAAAAACTCAAAAATGATAACTATTACAAACAAAACTAACTTTCAAACAACACAAAAATCTTTACCCAAGGGAGACAACTTTGACATCTTGCTATTTTATTTGGATGGATATAATGATTTTAGACAAGTTATCTACCTTGTTTAGCAGATTGTGTGGCAGCAGCAGTCTTACCAGGTGTTTTACCAGCAGGTGCCTTTACAGGAGCTGCCTGTAAACAAAATAAATAACAGATTTCATTAAAATTTTCAAATTTTACTTAATTGTTTCAATTACATAATTAAAAATAAAACCATCACTATTTAAGTCTTAATGCCTTCCAAACTTCATACACTAATTACAATACCATTACAATATATTGTATGTACACAACTTAACCCATCATGACAAAAGTATATTTGTTCAAATGTATTCATACATGTATACTCCAGTTGGGGTCTTTGTCTTAAATGAAATTTGCAGATGAAGACCTGAAAATCTCAAGGAGGGTGCTGACAAGGACCAATTAATGCCATTGCATGTATTACAGTCGACTCCACTTAATCGCATACCTGTTATTAGCATATTCCTCTTTATTGCATACAATTTTGTAGCACAAAACCATTTACTTTATGTCACTATGTTATTTATTCCTGATAATAGCATATTGACTTGTTTAGAAATTCCTCATAATTAAATAATTTCATTTTCTAATCAGGACACTATTTGTTAAAATTTTTACAGAAAATGTGTAGTTTTGAGAAAATCACTGGACTGAAAACATGAAACCAGACATTTGGGTAAAAAAAGTGTTAAATTAATTAATTAGACTGTATAAACAGGTTTTTAAAATTTGTTTACATAGTAATTGACTCAACAATAAATAATAATTGACACTAAAACAAGTTGATTGGCTTGTTTTAACTTCAAAACTACAAATTCCTGTTAAAGGCATATTCCTGTTTATTGCATAATTCTTCCTGACAAATAGGGTATGCAATTAAGAGAAATCCACTGTAATATGATTGCAGACAATAGCAACTGTTATTTGAAAAAGATACTAATATTGAACATTATTTACTATATGCTAATTCTTCTCTAATTCCTAGGGATACATGGCATACATAAGATCTCTGCCAATTAACGATACACCTGAAGTATTTGGCCTACACGATAATGCCAACATCACATTTGCGCAGAATGAGACATACTCCATGTTGAAATCTCTTCTATTATTACAACCCAAGTCAGCTGCCGGTGCTGGCAAGTCTAGAGAGGAGGTGAGTTGATATTTCTATTCTATAATTGAATTCTGGAATAGAAACTTAGGACAAGTTTGTCAAGTTTCTTACAATATGAAATATGGCTTCGTTTATCCAACAATGAGGAAAGAAGTCGTACAAACCTGGGAATCGACTTGATATAGTGTGAGTTATTTATTTTATCCTTCCAAACCAACTTTGGGGTATACCCTCCCCCCCCCCAACCAACTTTGGTATATATGAATCACCCATCTGTCTGTCCCTCTGCCAGTCTGTCCACATACATTGTAAGCACATCTCCTTAATTATTCAATGGATTTTAACAATAATTTACATGAACATAGGACACAATATATAGCTGACTATATAAGAAGGGAATTTATCTCAGATTATTCTAAGGACAGATAATTCACTCTGAAAATTTGGGATGGGGCAGCAAGGGCATTGTTCTCAGTTTGTCTTGTTATACCAGTTTGGTAAATTAATGTTAAAAACAGATTACTGGTGTATTTGTCTTAACTACTTCACTTTTTATTATTTTAATTTTCTGTAAATTCCTCATAAATTTTAAATATTTTTATACAGGTGATGGAAGAAAGTGCTAAAGATATCCTAGAAAGAGTTCCCAAACCTATCAATATCAACTCTGTGATAGAGAAATACCCAGTATTGTATGAACAGTCTATGAACACTGTACTGACACAGGAGGTTATCAGGTAGGTTGTTAGGTCCCAAACCTATCAATATCAACTCTGTGATAGAGAAATACCTAGTATTGTATTAACAGTCTATGAACACAGTACTAACACAGGAGGTTATCAGGTAAGTCTATAGCTCTCAAACAAACCAATATCAACTCTGTGATAGAGAAATACCTAGTATTGTATGCACATTCTATGAACACTGTACTGACACAGGAGGTTATCAGGTAGGTCAATAGTCCCCAAACCTATCAAAATCAACTCTGTGATAGAGAAATACCCAGTGTTGTATTAACAGTCTATGAACACTGTACTAACACAGGAGGTTATCAGGTAAGTCTATAGTCCCCAAACAAACCATTATGTGATAGAGAAATACCCAGTATTGTATCAACAATATGTGAACACTGTACTGACACATGAGGTTGTCAGGTAAATTGATAGTCCCTAAACAACCAATTAACACTTTTAAAGAGAAATACCCAGTATTGTATTAACAGTCCATAAACACTGTACTGAGAGAAGGAGGTCATTTGGTAGATGGGTTTCTCTGCAAGAAGTTCAGTTTCGTTTGGAATGATAATCAGGTTTTCACAGCCTACTGAGGTTATTGTTGTTCACTGTGAAGCTGGTGACATAAAAATTCTGGTGTCCGTATTTTCTGTCCAGATTGTATCTCCTCTAGCCATTTTATTTTGGTAAGTTTGAGGTTAAAGATATACAGAATCTTAACAGTTTCTTGGACGAGGCTAAAAAATTTGTGTAGGATTCATGCCCCTTGGAAACTTAAAAATTCTTGAATATTTGCCTTGTGAGTGCTCCATAATTTATTTTTGTTGGATTGGATAATTAAGTCTATACAAAATGGGCTCAGTTGGTAAATTTTTGATATCATCATAAAATTTGTGGAGATTTGAATAGCAAAATTTTGGTATGAAATGGATACTGTCATTGACTTTGAATTTTACCTTGCCAATTATGATCTTAAAGTAAAAAAAAATACCAGTGCTAGTTTTACTCATCAGTACTTATATCAATGATCAGACACATTGTCCAGTGGACACATAACAACTTTTTCAGTCCAAATTTATTTGTTATTAAGTTTATATTCAGACCAGAGATTTCTGTGTCCTCTCTGGTATATATGATGCATAGTATTTATTAATCATGAAACCTACAGATTTTTTATTTTCAAATTTAATATTTTGTGACAAATGTCTCAATGACACTTTTGATGTTGTTATATAATAAATATACATTATCATAAGAAATTTACATTTGTTTTGATTACTTAGTTTGATAATTTTTTACTTGGTTGCACATTTATGCTCATTTTTTTTTCGATTGAATGGTTTTTCACCCTATCATTCTGCTAAGTGCAGTCTCTCTGACATTGAACCCATATATTTTCCTGTTTATACATTGATATACTGATTTTCATATTGCACACACAGTAATTGCTAACAAAAATGGAATTGTGAGTTTGAAAAGTGGTTTAACATCACTACATTTAATGAATGTGTAATTTTTAGCAATGACATGGAAAGAAAACTATTAAACCATGAAGTTAACTCATTAACCACCTTCTTATGATACATAATGTATCCCAATTCAGACTGAAGTTGTCTGTAAGCTCTCTATGTTACTTATAATCTACAGTCAAACTTTGGTAACTCAAACACCTAAAGGACCACTGTAAACTCTTCTACTAATCAATGGCCAAATTGAATACTGAAAGAGTTTGGAGACACCCAAAGTGTTCAGGTCATTGGAGTTTGGGAAACCAAAGTTTGACTATAATATACTTAGAAGACATCATATAAAGGTCAGCTTTCTGCCTGTCTGTCCATATAATTGTAAGCACATCTCCTAAACTGTTCATTGGAGACACAATGCATAATATGAAGGTGATTAATAATTCACTTTGAAAAAATTGGGATGGTGGAGGGTTGTTATCCTTTGTGAGTTTTACAATTTGTATTGTTTACCCTTTTGTGTTGTTAGATTGGTATCTATCCTCCTCGACCATTCCTTGATAAAACATGTATGTGTAAAATATCTTACAGATATAACAGACTGCTGGATGTTATACACAAGAGTTTACAGGATCTCCTAAAAGCTCTGAAGGGTCTGGTGGTCCTGTCACAAGAACTAGAGATGATGGCCAACAGTCTGTATGATAACATGGTACCAAACATGTGGGCTTCAAAGGTAATATATAATTATTGTTTCTACCCATTACTTAAGCCTATTCATGCAAGGCTTTATTAAACTACAAAATGTATTTTTGTTATAAGAGACCAACTTGATTGCAGGACTATACAAATAATATCTTTAATAAGATTGTAGTTTATATAGATACAAAATCTACATTATTTATTAATTAGAATAAATGGGTTTGCATTTAAAATATTTCTTGCTCAATGGATCCAACTTGATCAGTGTTGTAGGATTTTTTAGAATTTGAGCTTTCCATGGGAAAGAAACACATAAAATCAACTTTCCCACCATTAATTGCCACTTTGCTAACGATACAAAAAATTACAGAATATGAAATTTTTGACTTGCCAAGTGAAAGTGTTACTAAATAACTAATTTTCCCTGACCCAAAGTGCACTTGCCCGAGGTAGCGGAAAAAGGGATCCTTGAACACTGACTAATGCTGCCATAACATCAAAGTTCTGAAAAAATAGGTTTGAAGTCGATCACAAATTTGTATTTGCCTCAATACAAGAGAACCAAAATATTCTTTCCTCATAACCAAGTAAATTTTTTTTTTTTCTGTTGTCAGGCTTACCCGTCATTGAAACCTTTAGCGCAATGGGTAACAGATTTGGAAATGAGGATGCAGTTTATTACTGACTGGATCAACAATGGCATACCATCTGTAAGTGTTTATAATATAGTCCTGATTTATAAATTACTGATTGCAGTTTTCTGAGAACATTTTATATTAAATGCAGGATTTTTTATACTGCTAATTTCTATTAATGTAGAATTAAAACATTAATTAAATTTTGCATCTTGAAGACAATTGTGACAGCCATGAAAGAGACACTTAATAAAAACTATGATACAAATTTAACTAGTTTTTCATTTATTGGTTTGGCAGTAAACAAATTGTGTTGAAATCTATATATTTTGAATTGATGTTGATCCTGACAAAAAAGGCGTAACAACTAAAATAACAGCAAAAGTTTGAATTTAATCCAAAACCTTGCATGTGAAGTATGATGATTTGATTTACATTTCAGTGTTACTGGATCTCTGGATTCTTTTTCCCACAAGCTTTCCTGACTGGTACCCTACAGAATTATGCCAGAAGTAAAGTGATCTCCATTGATACTATCTCATTTGGTTTCAAGGTATGTAATCTGAGCTTAGCTGAAGAATTTTTAAGGTGTGAACCTCCCCCTTTTATTTGAGATTTTTAAATCCTGTGTGGCTTTCATTTTATTATATTTTAATAGATGTGATGTTTGGTTTAATTGCTTAACATTTTACACTTATTCATTTGGAATGGTAAAAAACTAAAAAAAATACTCTTTTAAAGCTGCTTTTCTGGAATTATTAGTATCATAGTAGAACATTTGAAAGAATTATATTTGCTATTCAGTAATATAAACAGAGGGATAAATTATTTTATCATTTTTGAAATTATGGTTTGAATTTTTTGTAAGAGAAAGAGGACAAGTTTTAAGAAATGATAGCTTTCCAGCTTTTTTTAAGTAATTTCAAGCTCGTTAGTAGGAACAAGTGATGTTTCCTTAAAAAAGTACGTACAGTAAGGCCCCATATTTGGCCCAAATTTGGTTTTTATGACAACAATAACTTGGTGAAAATGTTGTTTAATGACTGTCAGTTAATAATTCAAATCTTATTTGATTGTCATTATTTCAACAAAACAGCACAACACATTTGACATTGTGTGTTATTTTCTGCAAAAATATTAATTTTTGGAGATGTTTTGTCCCCCCAAAAAATGATCACACAAAGATATTTTAACTAAACATTTGAACTTTAATTGTGCAAAATTTGTTCCTGATGTTTTTATGCAATCTATATCAAATTCCGTAAAATTTCATAACATATTAAATAATTTTTAAGTTTTTTTTTTATTTAAAGCAATTTCTGTGTGCCATGAAACAGTTGTAGAACCAATTAAACTTTTTTAAATAACTGTTGGATTTTTTAATAGACACTTCTCAGTACAAAGGATACAGAGTAGCTCATTTTTAGCCAAATAAATGGGCCAAAAATGTAGCATAATGACCTTGTCCTTTTGCAGTAATATTGTTATTTTTATAGTTCCATGGATGTGACATTCAGAGCCTTTTCCCTTTCAAAATTTTAACAAGTTAATTTAATTGTAGCTAAAAAAAATACTTTCCTGTCATACGGAAAGAAAATAAAATAAAAAGTCTATATATGTGATGTTATAAACTTGTTATATTATAATGTGTGACTTGTTTTTAGATTTTACCTAAGGTAATAATGGCATGTTAGGTAGTGCTCAGAGAATTAAAAGCACTCAGACCTAATCACATACATACAAACATTTCTTGCTTGGTATTTTCTTGGTGATATATTCTCACTTTTACTGCAGATTTCACTTCAGGGAGATTTTAGAACACAATTAGCATGAATTGTGATATATATATTATTCAATATATGTAGATATTTTTTTGATATTATATTTACAGTAGGTCATATACACAACTTTGAATATTTATTTTATATATTTTTTATGCTTACTTTACATTATAGTGATATTTACAGACATAATACTGGGGATTCTTTTAAAGAAATCCTGATGTTTTTGAAGATACACTGTACTAAAATTCATGATTTTGTAATTTCACTATGTTATAAAAGCTATTTGTTATTCAACTGCAAACACAAAATTCCACAAAAATTGATATCGGGATAACTCTTGAACTAATTTAGAGATAAAAACCAAACTTGGTTGGATTTTTGTCTCTCCAGAAGAGAAAAACATCTATTGATTTTGGTGTCAGTGGATCATATGTCAGGGTCACAGTGGCCATAAATAGACCAGACTTTGGGGAAAATTTTGGTTTCAGCATGATAACTCTTGAATAAATTGTCAGATGTAAACCAAACTTGGATGCATTATGCCTCATTAATAGAGAGAGACAGGTCCACCTATTGTTATTTGAGTCACTAAATCAAAAGTCATTGTCAAAGTGACTATAAATAATCTAAAGTAAGGAGAAAATTGTGGTTATGAGATGATTCCTGACCTTAACCAAACTTGGATGGATTATGCCTCTCAGAAAGATATAAATAGCCTAAGCTTTGGAGAAATTATGGTTTTTAGATGATTCATGAACTTACTGCCATATCTTGACCAAACTTTGATGGATTATGCCTCTTTGAAAGAGAAAAACCCCCTATTGATTTTGGGATTACCAGGGCAAAGTTTAAGGTCACACTAAATATTGATTTAATTTTTGTATTTCTGGATGATAATTCTTGAACTAATGAAACAACTCAAATGATACTTAAATTGATGATTCAACCCCTTGTGAAGAAAAAGTCACTATTGGTTTTGGGGTCACTAAGGACAAAGGTTAAGGTCACAATAGCTATAATAGATAAAAAAATTGGTTATCTAGATAATAACTTTTAAATGAATCATCAGATCTTAACCAAGCTTATATGAATTGTATATTTTACTTATGAAAACAGGAGGGACCATATTTGAAGTGGAACCCTATTGATTTTGGGGTCTCTAGGTCAAAGGTCAAGATCTCATTGATTACACAAATTTTTGGGTTACTGAAAGACACTCTCAAAGGAATTTACAGATCTGAATGAAGCTCAAGTGGTGTATTGCTCAGAAATCACCTAATAAGATTAGTGTCACTAGGCCACAGTGACAATATAACTGAGTCAGATATATATACATTATAAGTTAGAGGATCTGTGTTTATTAGATGGATTCAGGTTTCATGATCATGTTAAAGTAATTAAAGATCTTTTTATTCAAAAATTGTAGAAAGATTCAAATAAGATTTTGTTTTGAAGTTCAGTTTTTGAACTAATAACAGAATACTCCCATGGAGGGGATTTTTTGTACAATCCACAGATAGAGGAGTTATGATACAGAAATTTAATCCGTTAATACAGATTCAACTTACTTAACAATGTAACGATCAGTTTTCGAAACATTTAGCCTTATAACCAGCTATAGTTAGAAGTGTAGGACTTCATTTTGTAAATGTAGGAATAAAGTGGTGCATATTTCATCAAAACCTCTAAATACACAGATAATTTTAAACTCAAGGTTCAAAGAGCAGAGTCATGTGCCATTCAGCTGGCACTTTGCCATCTGGCTATATTAAATCCAGAATATTTTAAAGAGGAACCTTTGTCCATTCAGTATGAAATAAAATATCTGTACCAAGTATCATATGTAGATGCAGTTTAGCTCAATATGGCTTAATGATTTTAAAGATATGATTCTTTAAACAACAAGTTTTTCTAAGGCTACCATGTTTAAGGAAACTTAAAGATCACAAATAGATACTACACATTAAGTTTAAGTCCATTTGATTGGCTGTTTGAGAGAAATGAATGTCTAAAAATCAGCTTATCTTAGACAAGAATTTCCATGGCCAGTATGATGTTTTTGCATATTAAAACAAAATAACAAGATTTCATACAGGACCTCATTAGAAACTTCTGTCAAATGGTTATTTTTATCATAATCTCAATCAATCAGAATCAAGAACTGTATATTTGGCTATATTTGACCCCAAACAGTCAAAAATAAATCTTTAGGAAGGACCAAATGCTATCTGCAAAGTTTGAAAACATCATGCTCATCCCTGTTAAAGAAATTTTTTTTTTTCACATCAACTTGTTTTGATTTCCTATTGGGTTTAAAAGACCTGCAGTTCATGCTGTAAAAAAAGATTGGTACAATAATCACAGTAGTTTAAGCCAAGTTAATGCTTTGAAAGTTTTTTCATTGAAAGTGGCAGTATCAGAAGCATTTATGTTTAAAAAAAACAGCTTACCAGAATCAAAGGTTAGCCATGACTGCCATTTTCTTAGGGATTGCAAAAACATGCAAATTTATTGATAACTTTGTCTAGATGCTTCATACCAAGTTTGTGTTTGTTTGGCTAAGTGGTTTCAAAAGCTTGTGGTGACCATGTTACTGGGCTGACTGAGACAGTTTCAGTTTTAGATCAGCAGTTTCAGACCAGAAAATTTAAATGTGAAATTTAAGCAGGCAACGGTAATAAGAAATAACAAAAGTTCTCATAGCCTTTGGCCAGGTGATCTATAGTAACTTCACAGCTAGTGGAGGGAAACTTTAGCCATCCAAGATTGTGAAGAACAATAATAAAGCACTTAAGGCCTCTGGTTTCAGTGAAAATTTATTTCTTAAAGAGGCCTATATATATATTTATGTACAACCTTTCTTACAACTAATGTCAAGGATTTCTCATCTTGTCTAAAACAATAATTATCGTTCAAACTAATGAACTGAAAAATGACATTTTCATTTACTTACACTTGAACAGTACAAATTGTCAACATTTCCCTGTGGGCATAAAGCATGATATTATCTCAGAGCTTCTTGTTTATTTTTAATTTATATAAAAAGTTCTTATGATTGTCATATAAGGGTTACAATTTGTTAATGCCTGTCACAGATCAAAATTAATTGGCTATTTTGTAATTTCATCTAATAGTTTGCTTGAAAATTATCATTGTTAAGTTGAAATATGAATGAATTAAAAAATTAATTGTCCTTTGTAGTTAAGATTTATTGTTAGTTTGAAGAAAATATTTATTTTTTGATTTTTTCACAAAAACAGTTATGCAGTAATGTTATTATTGCATTATATATTTTTCTTGAATATTTTTAAATTGGAAAAACATTTGTAGAATCGACTTTAAATATTACAAATATGTATGAGAAATTTTTAGTATTCTTTGAGACTAAGCTTACACTGCAACTCTTGTAATATTTCCATTTCTTTGCTTTACTCAATGTTTAAAACATCAGGAAGCTTACACTATACATTGGACAGATATGAGAATATAATCTTACGAATGATGTTGAAGTTGAATGCACTTTCCTTCCACCATTTAACTCATTTTAACCAATTTTGGATAAAAGGTAACCTGGAAAGAAAGCAACTATATTGATTTTAATTAACTAGGTCAAAGCTCAAGGTCACAGTAGTTACCAATAGACCAATTTTTTTTAAATATGGTATTACTAGATTAACAACTTAAAATTACCAAATCTAGTTGAATAATGCCTCATAAGGAGAGAAGGAATTTTTTTTTTTTGGCTCACTAAGTGAAAGGTCACAGTGGTTATAAAATACCAAATCTAGTTGAATAATGCCTCATAAGGAGAGAAG
>JARWCS010050770.1:0-16119 GCA_034783895.1 Geukensia demissa
AGGTTACTCCTTGAAATGTACATATATCATACCTAAATTTTCCATATTTATTTAACATTGGTAATTTTGTATTTTAAGACAGGGTCGAATTGTTATTTACTAGTGGACAGGTGGAGCGCTTCGTCTAAACCGGAAATGAATATATGCGTAAAAAGTTTAGAACAAGTCGACGGAACGGCATGGCGATCCGAGTGGAGTCTTTCCCTATTTTTATCCCGAAATCCCCCAAAGATGATGAATATATTTTGTTTTTTTTAACTTCAGCGATAACTGTACATTGCTAGCATTTATAAATTGATGTCTGGTGAACGACGAATAAATAAGATCGTTATCCAATTTCGATTCTCGGATTTTGCCACAAAGAGCTATATTTCGCAGATATCTCATCTGAATGTTCTGCAAAAATGGCATCTGGGCAACAGCTTGCAATGCCAAAATGTCCCCAACGCCGATTTTTGAAATTCATCCAAATGGAAGTGTGTTTAACATGAAGTCAAATGAAGTCGTCTATGCATTTTTAATAGAGTGACCACACTCAGGCACCATTGAAATACCATCTCTGATAAATAGGTCGTTATTTGAAAAGTTTTTTTTATAATTATCAGTTTTTCTGAGGAAATTAGGAGATGATCTTCTGCTTTTCTGGTAAGAAATAGCAGTAGAAATGAAACATATATAACCTGATATATCAAAGGCTGTTGGTCTGGTAGCTGCAAAAACGAGATATGGTTTCCATAAGCCTGTCTGTTAACAGGAAATATGCGATCGACAGCTATTGTTTTTTCTGGATGGCTTTTTCCAACCCGGCTCCACAGTTAAAATAGGTAGAATAGATCAGATTTCTTTATTTGGTGAGTGAAGATAATTTTAGTTGCCCATTCAACAACAAACTTATGGAGAATGTATTGTTTTTCATTGAATGATAAATGAGTTCTATCCATTTAAGATGTTGGAAGTTTGCATTTATCTGATATAGTACATCATATTCAAACTGGAATCCACTTGAGTTGTACAAATGTGTTGGTTATACGAGTTGACCAAATGAATGCACATTAGTGCAAAAAGAATAAGGTCGATGAATTTAACGTTAAACGTAAAAGTTGGAAATAAAAGGAAAACATGCTGTTTATGGGTCCTAAATGAGGATGTATTTCCTTTATTTGAACTGTCTTGAATCTATGAACAAATTACCATTAACTCTGACAATAATGGATGATAAATAATATGCACATATACATTGTATAAGATTAAATCGAATAAACATCAACTATATGTACATGTAAGAAACTCATCTACCATTGTTGAATCTATAACCCAGCTGTTTCAACTACTGAATGATGACACTAGAGTTTTAAAATCTAGCAAATGTATATCTAATAATAAGTAAATTTTCCTATCAATAAGAATGCATCATTTTCTGGTGAATGTTGTACCTAAAAAAGTTCATAAAAGCTCATTAGATTCTTTAATCACTATTGGTACTAATAATAATAAATTAACTGGGGTTTTACAAAGTAAAATGAGCCATTCGTTTGCTGGAAGTGGTTCTTTGCACGCACTGGCGCGAAACCGGGAGTACACATTTTCAACGATGCGTAATAGTTAAACAATTAAACTAGGATTGGATAACATGCAAAAATTGTTTGAGGTGCACCTGAATGGCAATTTAAAAGTAATTCTTCTTTTATGAATCCCGAGAGAAGGTCCGAAAAAAGAAATGTGCGCATTTTTTTAATTACTTTATCCAGGTCTAACTTAAGCGCTCTCGCGAAAAATGAAGATGGCCGACGCTCAAAGCTAAATCTCCGTGGAGAAATTCGGGGGCAGATTATTTTACTATAACGTTATTGCATAGTGTAAACCACAGACCTTTAACTGTGGAATAATGCTTTCCTTTTATTAAAAATAAATTTAAAAAAAACGGAAACGCACAAATAATTTACTATAGCTCAAAATTACACTCCACAAAAGCCTGACATAGAGTTTAGTAAATAAAACGGTAAATGTCTACATTCTATCATGTTATTTGTATAAAGAGGTAGTGTGTTTTGGTTTGCCTTAATCTATATTGTCCTCTGGATCTGTTTAGCATCATAAGCTTGTGAGCACTTATCAAGTCTCATTTTCTCCATCAAACACGATTTTGGTCGTCATAGAAACCACTTCATCACTTCTTGACTTTAATTTAAATCTTTCTCCGTATTTTTTTTCAATTCTTGATATTCATCAGTTTCTGTCTTTGTTTTAAATAATGATTGATTTCGAATGAAAAAGTGAAATATCAATTATTTGTTGAATATATGATGTCTTTCTTTGAATATTTACTTATCTTTTATATATCATTTATCGAAAATGATAACTGAAATATGCGTTAGTTTCTCTAGATAACCGGAAGTAATAAATTACGGACATCGTTACAGAACATGACCCTGTTAACTGGCTAAATAAAGTGAATTCTGGTTTTTTCCATCGATTAAGTACACAATGGCAGGGAAATCCGATATGTCGGACATTAGTGACAGTACAGAGTCTGATAGTGTCGGTGGTCAAGATGACTGTGAGCTAGCCCTTTCTGGCATAAAAATGCTGCTAAACAACGGATTTGAAGAAGCGCAAGCATTGTTTGACAAATACAAGTACGCCCCCTACTTATGCAACTTTCTTATAATGAATTTTTGATAACCATTCTGGTTGATTATAAAGCATAACCTATATATTTGTAAGAATAACATAAAACTTTCATGTCCTTGACTTCTATATTGCTCCCATGTTATTGGTAATCAGCTGGACTGGGTAGTTTACTCCCTTCTCACTGGTGTGTTCCCAAAATGTCTAATCCCAGAATGTCTAATGTAAAAAACAGTTTTATTCCCAAAATGTCTAAAAAGGTAAAGGTAAAAAATAAAAACTAAATGCAATATTTATTGAAAATATGATTTTTTATTTATATTTTCATAATTGTGGCCAATTAACATTACAATTTGACGTTGGTTTTCCTAATTGACACCTTTATTTTTTTAATAATTACATATGTCTGACAACATGGACAAAGGGAATATTGGTGTGCAAACAAATGATTAAAGTGTTGAATGGACAAGATTGTTGTAAAAACATAGTTTTTCAAATTAAATTAATAGATTCTCTGTTTATGATTTCTACAAAAATAGCTTTAATCAATAGATAAATGAACAATTAATTATTCGCTTAACAATGAACAGAATCAGCTTGTATTAGTTGGGTCTTTATAACTTCATGAATTACTTACATACTTAATTTAGTTTATAATAACAAAAGTTTGTCAAAAAAAAACAAAAACAAAATATGAATTGTTAAAAAAAATTCTGAAGGAAAAGTTTGATTTAAATTAATTCGGGTTAAAAATCAGACATTTATCCAAAATGATTCAAGTTAAAATTTACTATTAGACATTTTGGGAATTGACCACTTTCCAATTCACTCTGAATTACCTCCCTTGATTTAAACTCTATTAGATCCTATGGGAGTACCACTAATCCTTTTGTTTATTGCCCCAATAAGCAACTTTGCCTGTACATCTGATTAAGAAAATAACTGCCTGAGGGTAATTTCACATCCTGTCACTAATTGGTTTGATTTAATTAGGTGTACAGATGAAAATTTTGATAATTAGTGAAAATCCCCATATACTGTAATGTTAGCATAGCCGTAGTTGTAAATCAGGGGAGATAACTATGACACAATTGGAAATGGGTCCTCATTTAGGGATTAGACATTCTGGGAAAATAATGTCTAATTAGTTAAAATTTACCTTTAGACATTTTGGGATTAGACCTTTTGGGCTACGACCGATTAACTTGTATGTTTAAAAATTCAAAATTTCCTATGTTGAATAAATATGGAGAATTTTCGTATGCTATATTTACATTTCAAGGAGTAACCTCTCATCAATAGCATTAGAATCAAAACGTAGAAAGTCCAAGATCCAAACAATTTAACATAGCAAAAGAAGCACTCAAATCCAAACACATCGAAATGGGAAGCCAAATCCGACGGCAGGGACAACTACTACATGTAAGTGCAATACTTTTCGAGGCCTTTACATATTTTAGTGTTTTAGAATTTAACAAATGCAGAAAATTTATGTAAAACGTTGTTTGTTAAATTTCATGCCAGACAAGTCTTACAACTGGACTGGTGAATACCCTCGGAGACTCCCGGTCCATCAGCAGAGGTATCAACCCAGTGAGTTAAGGAACACACTGACAATATATTATGGATATAAAGGCTATTTTGAAGGAATTTATTGACAAATGATTGAACTCAGCCGATTTATTTAAAGTTTATGAGTGAAAAGTTGAGTTTACATATCAACAAAGTCCGTAAATATAGAGTTTATTCATTCACAAATGAAAATACAGCTGAAAAAATGTTGGAAGAAGAATTAAGCTCCCATCAAACAGACAAGCAAACATATTTTAAGTAGCAGTCAAAATATGAATTGTGCTAAACCCCCGAAAAATGATAAATACTAGAAAATTTTACAACAGAAAGAATATGGATAAATCCCGGAAAGATAAAAGAAATGCAAAACGATCATAAGGTTACACATTAATTGACATACTAAATAAATTTAAGATACGTTGGCTTTTTGAGATTTTATTGTTTTTTTTTTTTTTTTTTTTTGTTTGTTTGTGGTTTTTTAAACTCTTCAAATATTGGACTGAGCTGCTACGCATAATACGATCGCATCCTTTTGACATGAGAGAGTTGTATACGTGAACATTATGGCAAGTGTGGACACAGTATTATGATGACATTTATAGTATTGCACTTTCCGGCCAATTTGGCTCATTTTATCCGAAAAGACTGTAAGATATGAAGAAATTGTTCCATACTTCTGAAGGCTCTATATTGTATGAAAAAAGAAATGGATTTTTGAACTTTCATTGAAGACAATATAAACGTTAATCACGTACATTTGGTGTAATTGGAAACACCTTTTGAACAAATGGCACTGATTTTGAATACAGATTAAAACCTGATGAGATATAGGAAAAATGTCACGTCGACACATACACTAGCTAATAGAAACAGCACCTACACTAGATAATAGAAACAGCACCTTCACTAGATAATAGAAACAGCACCTACACTAGCTAATAGAAACAGCAAGTACGTTTTTAGGTAGCTTATTGTCCCGTGCTTTACTTGAAATTGATTGTGTTATATATATCGACTTATAGTACACCAAACGATATTTGCTGCAACTAAAGTGAATCTGTATCAAAACTTTAACAGTGAAATATATCATATTATATATCGTTCGAATTCTAATTTTTGCCACAGCTTAAACAATAGTTACAAATTCATTTTATCTTGAAATAGAAATGAAAGTTTAAGAATAAAATGGGATTATATTTTAACTATAACACTGAAGAATCGAAGTATTTATCCATGAAAACATGCCATTTTGAGCAGATATTTTTAATGTCCAAAATTTAACATGAAGAGGAAATGGGAATCTTTTGTGTGTTGAGGTAAACAAAACATTTAACCGCAGAATAATTAGAATTCGAACGATATTTAAAATGACATACTACATAGCTAAACTTTCGATAAATTTTGACTTTAGTCGTGACAAATTTCGTTTGGTGTACATTAAATCTTAAAAATTTAATCTTATTCAGTTCGTTTTAGTACATGGGCTTGGATATTATAGTGGCAGACAGAAGTCGAACGACTTTCAAAACCATGATGATGGACGTGATCTTTAATGTTTAATGTTTGCTCAGCAAACGATTAACACATTTGGTACATGTATCCCCACCTATAAGGAAATGAGAAATAAATTCTAAAAATAAAAACCTTGTACGTTTATGATTCACTTGCCATTTTTGAAAATTCGTCATAAATCTATTTTAATTAATTGTCAAAAAATGAAGTTTGACATTAAGTTGTGTTGTGAAATGCAAGTCCATGTGACTTACGTAATAAGAACACATTTTGACAGAAGTGTAACATTTTGTGTTTCATTGTCTTTTCTTGTCTTGATATGACAAATATCTTTTCGTGATAAACAGTGATGGACAATTCGTCATACACGTACATGTGTTAATCGTTCTAGTTATAAAATATTACATAGAGCTTTTGGTTTTTTAAATTAGTCAGACAACCGTTCTGGACAAAGTCAGGAAATCAAAATTCAGCAGTTTATAGACCATTGTTATGTCATGTTTGCTTAGAAAACAGATTTTGTCCGTTTAGTGCCAAATCCACGTAATTTACCAATACCCATTTATTTTTAGAGTAACTAGATAAGCATTGACATCTAAAAAAACATAATTTGCAGTTTATTTCATGGTTTAAAAAGAGTAAATGTTGCGTGTTGGCTTTAAAACATATATAAATACAAGACTAAATGATTAGGGTTAAAAGGTAACCACATTTAAAAGGTAAAAACAAACCATACGTAAAAACTGCAAATGTACAACAAAAGAAAATGAAAATAAAATTAAAGTCTCCCAAATTTTCGACACGAAGGGTCTTCGCCAGAGGAAAATGAAAGACAAAATACATAAAACATATTCAAGCACGAAAATTTCTTTGCCGGGAGCCTGTTTTCACTAAAATTGCCCATTTTGTTGTTTTTTTTCTGCTGTTTAATTGATTAATTAATTAACCCTTAACATTCGTTGGACACTATTTAGCCATATGTAGGACAGGAACAAGATATCAAATAATAGATTAGTATGAAGACTGCAACGACCGGAGACATTAAGGGTTGCCGGGACTTATTACTAGGAAGTCTTTGACGTTCTAAATACGTGCAGTCTTAAACGTCTCCGTTTGGGCGGGTCGTGAATTCATACATCATTCATAACAAGGGACGTCCCTTTTAGAGTATCAGTGCCTCCAGTGTCCTGGTTTTCGCGTTTCTTTTGTTACAAAATCAACTTAATATTTTACAAATTCTTGCCTTTGGACAGGCACATAGAGCATGTGGCCGGATTAACACGTTTGCGAGTACCCAACCCTCCCTCTAACTTCGGACAGTGGTGTCAAAAACGACATGAAAAAATTAAAACTCATCGCATAAGATTTAAATTCAAGACATATTAAGCAGATAATTATAAATAAAACAAGAGACAGAAAGCTGTACCGACCTCGAAAAAATAAACCGGCCATTTCTGTCAGCTATTTTAAAATCTAAACACAGTTCATAACAAACCTGGATCTCCGAAGCTACATATCCGACAAAGATTTAATACAAAAATATTAGAAAAAGCCAAAGAAAACAAGGTAATGTGCTAGTCCCAAAAATAAAAAAATGCCAACAGCATGTAGAAAAAACTGAAAAAATATTGACTAAAACTAGTTTAGATGTAAATTGTAAAGCACAGCATCAATGTTGATTCAAAAGAAGACAATATTCAAAGATCTTACGGGTATTACCAAGGTTTGTTAGTAGCCAACGGTCATTCCATTGAAACTATAATAATATCAATTTTATTATGCCAGATTACTAGACCAGGAATACAGTTATGAGACTAAATAAGTAAAAAGGCATATTATGCAACAAGTTATGTGTCAGTTAAGCTATTTTCCTATATTTCCTTTGCTTTTTGGTGGTCATTTGCCTATTTTTTGCCGGTGAATTGATTGCATATATCTGTGAGTTATTTGTCAGTCTGTCACATACTTATCCTTTTTATTACATCTGCATTTTTTATCACCGAAATCTGACAGTTACATGTATCATAATAATAAGTGTTACATGTGTAATGCAGACAGCTTGCAAGTTGACATAGGAATTTCTGTTATTATTACTTGTCTTCATTTAACAACTTTTTATTACAAAACACACTTGAAAGCTGTATTTCGCATACATGTAAGGGAACAACCATTTACTTTTACGGGGTGTCTTTTTTTTCTCGGAAAGAAATTTTTTTCGTCGCAATTTTTTTTAAATTTAACATACGCTATAAGGGAGGGGGAATGGCTTCAGAAATTTTTTTGTTACCTGCTGAAATTGTTATCACAAAGTTGGCCGTCAGAATATTTTTTTGTGAAAAATATACCCCCACTCAGAGTTAAATGGTCGTTCTCTATCCTCGTATCCCCGATTAGAAGTTTGTAGCTTTTTTCCTAATTATTTACCTTAAATTCAAAAATAGAGTGAAAAGGCCACCTTAAAAATATCGCACTTATTATAGGAGATTAATTCATACAGATAAAATTAGAACGCTCAAAGTGGTCTCATTGAACAAGAAATAGTATATAAGATATACAGATTTTTATGGGCAAAAACGGATGTATGAGCTATGCAAGAGTAGATTATATATATTTTATGATTCCCCCTATCTTACTGAAAATTCATCTTTAAAGTTAACTAATAAACAAACAAAAAAATGAAACATTCGTAAAATCAGTATAAATTCATGAAATTACTATTTATCTATCTAATAAATATCGTTAACGTAACAAAATCAACTTAATATTTTACAATAACCTGTTAATAATTATTTTATTGATTTTATGAATAAAAGTTTTTAAATTTCCTCTGAAAAAAGATTTTTCCTTGTCTATATTATTAACACAAAATTTACTTCCCTGATAAAAAATGTCGTTTTTAAATTTGAATATAAAATAATAGTTATGATATGATTGAAACAGCCTTCAGACAAATAGTTGAAAGTATAGTTTATCAAGTTATGGCCTTCAGCAATGAACCGGGATCTATACCATAAAAATGCTGTAAAAGAATCGTAAAGAACAATTTGTGAGATTATGAATAGATCACGACAATCGACTTGACGAATAAACTACATGTTAACAACGACAACCACAGAACCCCAGACTCCTGGCCTGCATTGAAGTTATTTTGATTAACTTTAAAATACGTATACCCCTTTCAACTTTCGCATACACAAGTGTTTTTTTCTTTACACTTTTTGGAAAACCCATAAATTACCATTAGTCTTCCTTTGAATAGGATTATTTCATTTTTCTGTTCCACAGAGCATCCATTTATTTAACTATTTAATGCTAAGGGAACGACCATTTAATTTAAAGGGGTTGATGGTTTTTTTTTTCTTAGACAGAAAATGCATTTTGAGCACAGCGCGAATTTTTTAGTTTTTTGCAGCTATTAGTCACAATTTTTTTTTTTTTTTCAAAAAAATTTAACATTACCCTTTTTTGAAGGGGGAACTGGCTTCAGAATATTTTTTGTTACCTGCCTGTCCAGAATTTTTTTCATAAAGTTGGGCATCATAATATTTTTTCTTGTTGAAAAACCATAACCCCCTCCTCAGAGTTAAATGGTCGTTTCCTAAACATCTGCTGCAGTTTTTATTAACTTCAGATTTTTTGAATTTTCCTTCACATTTACTCTAAAACAAGTTCAAGATTTATTTCCCCCTACAAGCTGAAATCCATTTTGTGCATTTTCCAAAGGCTTGTGTCCAATTCAGCGTCGGTTGAAGTCATCACTACAAAAAATTTACATTCGACACCATAATGTTGTCGGTCGGTATGGAATATCCGTTTCACTGATGAAGACGGACATTTTCTTGTGAAGTTGCGTAGTAAACCAAACACAGGCTGTTCACTATCTTTACCTTGAGGTTGTATTCCCATGAACCCTTCCTCTTTCCCCTAAAATGACTACTACCGGATGGGAAAATGGACAATACGGCGGGTGTTTTTGGAGAGACAGGAACTGAATATGTAATAATAAATATTCCATATATTTCTTGTGCCTCCAATACTTCAAAAATTAAGTTCCTATTTATATATTTACACGCAGGTGATTTTGGCTTTGGAATTTTTGTTATAAACTTAATAAGATGTGGTTCCATATTCCATATTCTTCCTTCTAAATATGTTGTAAAATTGTTATCGCAGTTAAGTTTCTTTGTATATGTTAAATAGGATTGGTGTAAACCTTTCGAAAGTGATAAATTGCATGTTTTCTCTATTAATTTTTAAAATACAACATTTGAACGCTTTTCTAAATTCAGAATTCAAAATCTTAAGAGCTAAACTACATACATGATCACTTCTAGTTCTAGACCTGTATGATGATTGCTATAAAAACATAAAAAGATGCTTTATTGTAAATGTGACTATATGAATACGCATTAAATTTGCCTTTTGAATATATTTATTATTTTAAATGTAAATAAAATATGGATCGTAATAACATATGTCTCTGGCATATATTTCATATTATTTTTTAAATGTTATTATTGAGTTTTTCTCTTGTGCTGTGTGGAGGTCGTACTTTGGAAAGACTCGGTTTACATTTTTCCCAACATTTTGCTTGTTGTCTTTATATTTAGCTATATATTTCTTGGTCCATATTCATTAAGTCTGAATTATAGCCCTGATGTGTCTGATGAAGGTAGTTCCAGAAAAGCACTATACACGCATTTAAAATTGGTTTTTGAATATATTTGTGAACGTATATAAGAAGTTTTTCGAGTCTTTCTAGAATATGTTCCATTTTCTTTTTTTTAATATGATTTTTACAAATTTGTGAATTGCTCGAGACGTTTGGTCGAAAGTTAGTTAAATTTTACAATCTGCACGGTGAATACAAAAAATATTAAAAACCACTATACAAGAAAAAAAGTCAGACAAATGCAAAATAATTCTAAATTTGGCTAAAGCAGAACCCATAAATATAATATGAAACGAGTAAGTAAATAAAATGAATAAAATACTATATAAGAAAGACTATATGTAATTCCACAGAAGTAATAAAAAGCACAAATATCTAAATATTAAAAAAGCAGTAATTTATATAAGGCGCGGGGAGGGTGTCAGACCGGGGACAATTTCCCTCAAGCCTACAAACGAACCTTAATAACAAGGTGTTGCAAAGGATCCTTCTTCGTGCTAAATGTGTAACATTTCATCCTACATGGAACCCCTTTTACGATGTTGTTTTGAAAATTAACAAATGAATTCCGCAACACCTGAGGACGTTATTTAGGCTGCAGTAAATAAATTCTATGTTTAACGTCAGCCGCGTGCGTAGGTTTTGTAAAATTGTCAAAAAATAAAAACAAACACTTTTTCCCTGTGTTGCCGAAAGTTAAAGGAAATCAAGTTTTCCGGACTTGACTCACACTTTTTGTTTCAATATTTCTGCAGAAATTTCTTAGATCTTCATAGTAATATTAAAGATTTACATGAAAATTAATTCGAATTAACATAATAAACTGTCAATTGATATTTTAGAACATGTGCTAATGACATAACTGATTCAGATATGTAAGAAAATTGATTTACTTTCAGCATAAAAAATGTGTTTAAAATTTTTGATTATTTTTAATTTTCCTCCCTCCCTCATAGGTTTTGTCTCTGAGGGTTGACGTTAAACGTAGAATTAATTTACTACAGCCTTACAGTCAATTTCAAACCTATTACTCTTTGAGAATTCATTTTTGATTATTAACAGGCTCACAAGGTAACACACTCCAACCGTAACAAATTATTTTGATTCCAAGGCAGCCTTAATCATAATGCTAGTAAATTGAAACTAATCTTATGGTCTTTTATAAAGTCAAACTTGTAGTAGGAGGTCAACTTTCTGGGAGAAGCAAAAGTGACCATTTAAGACAAGTTGTCACTTAAATAAAGCTCATTCATGATAAAATCAATAAGGAATGGAAAAGGTTGCCTTTAAAATCAAGTGGGTGTTAAATGGAGGTTAACCCATTAGCAAGCATGACTGTACATGTTAATATTGGGGATGATTCTTATATGGTATATTTTGTAGACCTGGGGGGGTCGTTTTTAACATAAATTTATTTTTAAATTACATTCAAACATACAAAACACATACAAAAATGATATTTAAAAATAAAATGGGGTAAATGTCTAAGAGACTGCCGAACAACCATGAGAAAAATGGAGCCAAAATTATATTTAGAGGTCACCTGTTGGAAAATGAGTGAAAAGTGAGGTCATCCTTTGAAAATGAAAAAGTGACCTTTTTAACGAAATTTATTCATGATAAAACCTTTAACAATGGGGAATGAAAAGTTGGTCTCCAAAAGCAAGTGGTTGCTTAATGGAGGTGACCCAAAAGTCAATTTTTGACTAAATGTCATGTTATGTATGACCGAACTATTGTTATTTGAGTCACAACTCAGATATTGTTATATTTTTGATTAGGTTGAGGTAAACGATTTCCCAATTACACATCCATGTAAAATTTCATATAGTAAAAAACAAACAAAAATAGTAAGATTTTGTGTAATGAACAAACACCTGTTTTTACCCTCTTATATCAAAAATCTTGAAATCAAGCATCTAAAATAATCCCCGATAGTTAGTTGCTTGTTTGCTCTAAATTGTTTAGATTCACAAAGCCCAAAAACTGAAATTCCCCTTATGTGAAAATTCTGAATTCTTACCTCAGCAAAAAGTGAAATATATACAGTTTGTATGTTGCTAAGAGCCAAATCTCAACAATGTATAATATGTCTCACTAGTCAAACTTGTGTTTTTTAAGGTGGTGGCAAAATTCTTTTAAAACATTTCAAACATTTCTTTTAAAGTAAATAGATGTACAAATAATACTTGATGGTCTCAAGTTAGATAACAAAATTCTCTACAACAGAATATTCACTATAATAACAATAAAAAAAAGACCCAGCTTAACATGTATATAACCTACATCCATATAAATAGTCAAAATCATTGCTTCTTACATAATACTAGTACTACACTTTTAAATAAATAAAAAAACAGAATTATTATATGCAATTTAAAGCAATATGAAGGGGAGATTAAAGATACGATACTGAAATTATAACACATCCACTTATAAAAAAATAGTGGTGGTTCACATTGGTGCACATATTTAAATTTATGGATTAAGATCTTAAGTTTGCAGTTTTCTTAAATTTTTAACAAATTAGACTTACTGGGTACATTTGGTGATGTCAGTATGATGTCAAAAAGAAACTTTCAGTAAAACCTGTCGTGAAATGTACTGTTTGATTACATAATATTGTAAATTTCAAAATCATCACAGAAATTTGATTTAAGTGGGCAAAAACAGTTACTTTGACACCTTTGTCAAATGAAATACATGACTGTGTACACTTGCAATAAAGATAATCAAATCAAATAAATAAAAACAGGAGTTTCCAAAACATAAAAATTAAAGTTCTAAAAATAGCCCTTAATTAACTATCTGTGTTTGTGAGTCCACATGTTTGTCTGTTGGTTTTCATGAATGTCTTCCAAGCTTCAACAGCTGTATCAATTTCTTCCTTTTCCATCATATTAAAATGTTGTAGACCAATTAGAAGTTCCTGTCGGGAATTTCCAGCGTAACTATTAGATAAAAATGCCGGCAGCCCTCTGTAGCCATCTCCCATTGTATAAAGAGGAGGCCTAATCACGCCAAGAGTCTGAAAAAAATAAAATTACAATTAATAAATGCATTTTTATTTTTATTTTCGACCATATGTATTACATGTATAGGAATAAATGCTATTTTTAAGGAATTTATTGGTGTGTAAACTCAGCCGACCACTGTTTCACTGTACATTCCCACTGAGCATGTGTATAAAATTGTAAATTCTGGTATAATTTCTTTCTTAAATATGTAAACATTAGAGAAAGAAGTGTCATACCTTGGTATTTTTTCTCTTAAAATTTAGATATCAACTCTATCTATCCAAATTATGTATGTTTTTGTTAAATCACAGACATATTTACTTTATTCCAATTTATCTAGAAATTGAAAAACTCTTAAAAGGGGAGGCAACTCTTTCAAATCTTAATTACAAAGATGAACATTTTATTTGGTACCGTGTAAATCAGAACGTAATCCCCAAATTTTATTTTATTTTCTGAAAGCATATTATAAAAGCTATTTGTACAATTTTTATTCCAAAATACTATCTGCTGGTTTTCTTTCTATCTGTAGAATTGTGTATTTTCCCTATATAAGCTATGTAAAATAAGCTGTTTTTGAAACAGCTGAAACTCAAAATCATGGACAGTGACATTTATTTTTATTTTTTGAAATGCCTTGATACACACTACATTGAGGCAAAATATGAAAAATTCTATCTGCCTGAAGTTTTAGTAATGATCTACTTTAACAAATGTTTTACATGTTTCATATATATGTAGAGGGAGAGAATTCTTAATCTGCTTATGAATCTATATACAAATGTAGATTAAGCAAGTTCAAGGAAATCTTTGGAAAAAACTTTATTAAAATTTTACCCTAGGTGACTAGTTTTGAGTTCATGGTACAAAATCCGGCAAAATTCTACATTTTGGCACCGGACACAAATATGAAAATGAAAAGATATGGAGTGAATATCAGAGGGACTGCACTCTAATCACAAGGAAAACAGACAGAATTGATAAATCTAGAGGTCTCCACAAGGCCTTCTACAAGTTAGGAATGCCACTACTTGTGAAACCCTCTAAATCACCCAAAATAAATAAAAGTGTATATGCATAATAATACTGCTCTTACCTTATTATCAAAAACATATAACACAAAGACAAACCAATGATCACAATTCCTGACTTGAGACAGGCACATGAGACAAACCCTTGCCCAACACTTAATCTGTTCTTCCAGTCATAAAACAGTGCCCATACTTATAGTCCGTGGGCTAGGTGGGTGTACCGTGCATCCCCTCACCCACCCCTCAGACTCATCCCCACCAACTTTTTTTAATTTGTATTTATACCCTTTTTCGTATTTTAAATGTTAACAAGTATATTATTGGGATATTTTTCGGTTTTACTATGTATTTTGTACCCCACTATGTTATTTTTGCCTATTTTTGTTTCACAGGGAATTAAAAGTTTACGGACATTTAATGAGCTATCACACTTACCCCAAGCAGAATTTAAGGAAATTCAGACTATACTAATATATTTGGCCTAACAAAGGAAATTGCTGCACTGTTTTCTGGAAATTTAGGTATGGGTAGGGCTAGAATTTTTGCTATAACTTTTTTGATTGTCAATAAAATGTAAAAAGAAGACATGTTTTGAAAAGCTTATATATTTATCTTTCCAAAAGTGCCTTAATTGTCATGATTGTATGGTTTATTTTAAGTTTACATGTCATTAAATGTCTGATGAAAAAGATTATAACACGAATTAAACAAAGTTGGTGGGGGTTGAGTCATGGGAGGGTTGCACGGCAGACTTTGCTTTAGATTAGGTCGATTGTCATGTTTTTTATGTAATGTTTCACAATTTGCATTTCGGGGCCTTTTACAGCTTCCGTTATGGTATGGACTCTGGTTCATTGTTGAAGGCCATAATGGGACCTGTAGAAGTTAAAGTTCTACTGTCACTTGGTGGGTGGCTGTCTCATGGACAATCATGTCGCATCTCCTATTTTTATATCTAGAAAGAAACAAAGTTGTTGATGTGTTATATCTTGCTTTACAATCGTTTTGGTATGCGCTAGTCAGATAAAATGAGATTTCATCCTTTTTGAAGGTCTTGTGAATACGTCTGGATATTTAGGTTAAGTAACTGCGGTCTCCTCCATATTTATCCTAGATATTTCTTTTGTAATTTGTTTAAATTTTAACTGCCCCATTTATGATGACAAAAATAAAGAACGTGGTACAATGGCAAACTAACGGCAATGACAATCTCCCGACTCAAGATAGGCGCCTATGGTTTCAGACTAAAATAGTCTTTTGGAATTTCTCTATTTTTGTGGGCCAACGATAAAAAAAAATTAAGTCAATTGCAAAGCCAAACAAAAGAATAAGATATTGATAAGCGATTAAAAAATCTTTAAATATCCTCAACGGATCATATAGCCTTCGACTGCTGGCAGGTTTTCGTCTTTCTCTTCTGGGCATCGGAGCGGTCTCCAGGGCTCGACAAAGAGCTGACCTAGCGCGAACCCACGGTGGCGGATAGGGTGGCCCTCTCGTTAGGGGTTGCCAGGTTATAAAACGAAAGCCTGGCCGTGGACCATAGTCGATGACGTGTTTGGGGAGTGCCACGCTCCTTGCACGTAAAAGACCCCTTTTGTAGTTTTCGAAAAGAGCAGGGTTTATGCCGCTACAAAATGCTAAATTTCCCATCACTACCCATCACTCCCTTTTCCAGTGTTAGTCA
>JARWCS010050880.1:0-16114 GCA_034783895.1 Geukensia demissa
TGGAATATATGGCAGAAAGAAACAATCCCCAACTTAATTAGATTTTGTACTGCATAATTTCTCGTTAAGATGTTGCCTTTAGTTCACTAGATTTCCGTGGAGCACGAAACGAGTTCTTTAAAAATAGGGCCTTGCATCAAACAAATTAAAATGTAAAAAAAACAACAAACGACACTGCGTACGAAGCGTTTTTCTGGACATTCCAATTCCTGTTCATCTGCCTGAACTGAAACTACAAATTTGAATGATGCATTTCTCTCACTCCTTGTCTTTCCCTCTGCAGCTTTGCCCGCATCGTGCATTATCCGGAAGTTCCATTCCTCAATTGAACAAGACTGCATTGCATGCAATATTGATAGTCTAGTTTGCTGTGTGCAGTGATTTGTCCAGCCTGTTTTCCTGATGGGAGATCATTATTATTTTCATGATGGTGAGTTTGGTTCTGATGTTCAGTTTCTTTAACACGAGTTTATCAAAAGGTGAAACAATAAACACCACGCTAAATGTGGAATCCCGTTTTTTAATGGATTTTCTGTCCGAGTTTACTCCAATTGCCTTTGACTTATATTATTGTTCATTCATGTATACTGTATCAACACTACCACTTCCCCTAGTACACGTAAAAATGATCCTACATTAAGACAAGTATTAAATAAACAATGTTTTGTATTTAAACATGTTAAATAAAAGAAATGTAGTTAATCAAATAATCAATGCATTGTATTTAATAAAAGAAATGTAGTTAATCAAATTTATATAGGAGAGAAAACAGAAAGTTAATTCTTAAAGTGAAAGCATTTTAAAATTGTCAAGTTCTTTTTCGGTGAACAATCCGCAAAACTGCATATTAATATAAAAATGTGATATAATTGTCCATGAGACAGCATCCAAACCTTGTAAATCTCGAACTTCTATAGGTTGACCTAAGGCTTTCAATAATGGACACATGTCCACACCATCCGGTAAACTGTAAAAAATAAAATATGATGATATTTAAAAAAAAAACCAACTATTGATCAAACAAGTACACAATGCAAAACAAGTAACACTTAAACATAAAAACAAAGAAATCCACTGGATCAGCGGCATCACAACCAAAATATATGAAGATCCAGATCCAATCAAAGTAAAAAGACGTACTCAAATCCAGGACAAATAAAAAAGACAGCCAAATCCAGAGGAAAGGACTTCCGCCACATGTACTATGTTCTTAACAATTAATGAAGCCTCCTCTATGGAACGCCATAGCTGTCTTTTGTGGTGGAAAATGTAATATTTTCAGTAGATGAACTGTAATGTGCAGTAGATTCGCCATTATGTTCAGTGGATATTTCATTATGTTCAGTAGATATTTCATTATGTTCAGTAGATTTACCATTATGTTCAGTAGATTTTCCATTATGTTGAGTAGATATTTCATTATGTTCAGTAAACATTTCATTATGTTTAGTAGATTCACCATTATGCTTAGTAGATATATCATTATGTTCAGTTGAAACGCCATTATATTCAGTAGACATTTCATTATGTTCAGTAGATATTTCATTATGTTCAGTAGATATTTCATTATGTGCAGTAGACATTTTATTATGTGCATTTTTCATTATGTGATGGCGACGGCTGTTTCCGAATTTTGCCGATTATTAACGAACCCGGACATATTCTTTGGGAGTATTTTTTCTCTTTCACCGCGTATTCAAATATGTCGTCTGTACGCATTAAACGCGCTCTCGAAAAACTAAACATGATAGACATTTATCAAAAGTTCCTTGCCGAAAAGATTGAGGATGAAATGTTTGATCATCTGAATGATTCAGTTTTAATCAGATTAGGGGTGGAAACGATTGGCGATCGCCTTCGTTTGAGACACTGCATGAGAACGGCAGATACCCCTGATTATGCTTCACCATCAAGCTCAGCCAGTAGTTCCTCAACAGAAGGGGGAGGTAAAGTTGTTTTACTGAATAGAATTAAGTATCAAGATACAGACAATTTAATCGGCATCCCTGGTGTCAGCCCCTCACTTTTGAAAATTAAAAGTTATCTCAAAACAGAGAATTTCATACTTCGATGAACTTTTTCAGATCGTTCATACGTGCATAAAACGCTTTTGATTGCGGGTCAAGAACGTCTTGGCCAGAAAATTCATACTTCGATGGAACTCCTGCAGACCCGGTCAAATTGTAACCAATATGGTCACTGTAAACCATTGAAATAATATTTTTGTAACAACATATTTATCGTATATAGCACGACAGCACGAAAACTTAGCACACAAGTAGTGTATTGCCCATGACGCGATATATAGTGGCGATTGAACCAAATATTGTAAACTTCCGTTTTAATTTTTAGCAGACGCTGCATGGTTTGAACATTTTACACATTTTCTGTGCATTGCTGTAGATTTTTGAGCGATGTCATTTAAGTTGCAAATGTCACAACTAATAGCTTCTATGATAAAAGAGGAATATCGGTAAGTTCTCTGATTTGTGATCTTTTTACGATGGGCGAAAGCATGCCTGAATCTATCTTTTCTTATTAAATATGTCCCTGATCTTATCATACGAGTTTTTGTCTTGGGATGTCATTGTTTGCCAGATAGAATAATAAGGATTAAACAGCTATTTTCGGTTGTTCATGCATATATGAACGAATCATGGAGCTCACAAACTCAATGAATGGCCGACCAAACCCCGAGATCCGTTCATACATGCATGAACGACCGAAAATAGCTGTTGAATCCTAATAGTCTATATTTTAAAAAGTTTTTATAGAATCCCCATCTCTTTTTGATTCAATGCAAAACATATGAAAATTTTATAGAATATCCACAGCTAATGCATATGGTGCTACCAGGGGCATATATAACAGATGTTATATACGTCCCTGGTGCTACCTATATTTTCAAAAAATATGTTATTTTAAAAGAATAATAAAATTAGGTGTAAAAATTTGGGTAGTTTGATATATTCAAACACACCTCAATAAGATCTGTTTGAATATGATCACATGTGAACATGTTTTTTGTTAAAAAGCAGATGATTTAATTCATTTTTACAAGAAATAAAGGCTATAGAACCATTTAGATAACAAGGTATGTGTGCTGTCTTCTAAATTTTATACACTAAATACACATAAAAAAGACTGGGCATTTTTCATAAATTTTTTATAGAAAAAGGCCAATATTGACAAATTTACATAGAATATTCTAAATTTGCCTAAATCTCCTGGTAATATATACTTCTTTTTGTAATTTGGTGTATTCATTTTATTGGAAGCTGCAGAAGTTTAAATTTCTCAATGCTTTAAACCTCATGGTTGAAAAAAGGACCCATAATCTTAACCGTATTTAGCTTTGGCTTGCCGTAAGTTATAATATATATGGCTAAGGGATAGGGATTATTGTTTGAATTAAATTGTGATTTAAAAAATGAGGGGATGGGGCTGGCCAAAGTGGACAAAAAGCCATATCTTTAAGTCTCCCAAACGAAGTTTGAGGAGACTTAGTGTTTGCTGCGTTTCTTCTTATTATTATTTTTATTATGTCGCCCCATATGAAAGTCGGACGACATATTGTTATTGTACTGTTTCTTATTATTATTATTATTTTTCCAATGATTTTTAGATTTATGCAAAAAAAAATGAATCTGAAAATGTCATGATTTTCAAAATCCACTTTTTTATCATGCTTTTTTCTTTTTTTATTCTTCCGATAATTTAAATGGAACTTGGAGGTATGATGCGTCTCATTTATAATTCGGAATTCAGAGAGAGAAAAAAAAATTGAAATGTCACAATTTTCAAAATGGTTGTCAAAGGTCATAATTTAAGACATTGCATTATCTCGGTTATCAAGATGGTTAGAAACTTGAAATTTGGTATGGAGGTAGAGGGCATTGAGCCTAATAAGATGTTGCCACTAAAACTGTTGCCGGGGGCGACATCGGCTATTGCCCGCAATGGCAATTCTTGTAATTATTCTTTCTTCTTCTCCGTTAATCTTGTCCAGCACGTTTCTCAGAGATGGTTAATCCAATTATTTTAAAACTTCACAGGATGTTATTCCTCATAAAGGAGAAGTGCAGATATTATTAAAATTTTCAAAATGCATATGGACATTTTTTGTTACAGATATCCTACCCTTCCTTATCTCCTGCATGTCTCTGCATCATAGATAGCAGGGAACTGCCCAAAATGTTTACTTAAATTTTACCATAACATGTGTCTACTGCAGAAAGTTTATTTCCTCACAATGTGTCTATGTTCTCAAGATGTCTTGGATTTTAAAAGTAAATTAAATTATTCAAAATTTTAAAATTATTCCTAATTTTAAAATGTAATAAAAATGTTTAGAAAATATGGTTTATTTATAGGATATTTGAATATAATTTGTTTTGATGTTAAATAAACAATACAATATCAGGATAATATATCAATAAAAATAAATGCATTTTTAATTTTCAAAGAATTAAAAAGGCAGGGTTTGAATGTGTATGTAATGATTATTTGATAATTATTAATACTATTTTTAAAGATTATCAATTGAAAGATAATATATATATATATATATATAAAGAATGATTGTTTAAATCAAAATGGTAGAAAGAAATCAAACAATAATGAGTGAGTTTGACTGGAGAGTTGTTCACTAGTATTTAACTATAAAGTGATGTAGACATTATGACAACAGACTTGAAGTAGTTAGTGGACTTTGTTCTGGGGAAAATTTTATTAGCCAGTAGACATTTTGGGCAGTAATCAATCTGCAATTTACCGATACATTGTGATAAAACTTAAAATCATCTCATCATAAACAGTTTGGTAAAATTCATGTGGAGACCTAAGGGAGAAGGCAAAGTTTGGTGCGTGCTAATGTCCAGGGATATACATGTATATAAAATTATTGAGGAAAAATATCATTTTGCTAAACCCCAACCCAAAGTATCAAATATTTGACACAAATCAAATTAAATCATTCAGTATTTGTCACATTATCCAATATTTTTTGTATTATTTCACACAAATTAGTGTCAAACATACCTATAATCTCTTATATCACAAGGGCAGACATTGAATAAGGTTGACAAGGGACATTTGGAGTAGGAGATGGTGAGTCCGTTTTATATTTTTAATTAGAAATAAACTTCTGTTACCACCTTTAGTACAAGCAGTGTCATGATATTTCACGTAACGTGTGTTAGACGACAAATAACTACGGATTGCATACTTTAAATGTTTTCACGGCACAACCCCCCGACGATTTCAAACACTCGCTGCGTCTTAATTGTTCTTAGCTCAGCATTAAAATTGACGCATTTCTTCTTCTAGTTCTGTGGATACCGACTATCATTTACATTCAGTTCAATAACGCATCGTATATCCGCCGTAGTTGTTTTAAACACGACAAAAAATAGAGATACTGCCTGTCTTAACGCGTATTCCTACGGGAACTTTTGACATTTTGCCCGCAGTCACGAGACAAATCTAAAAATGACGCTTTTTGCGAACTTACGCGTTTCCGTTTCAACTAAAAACCTTAAACACTGGAATGGTCTATTGCAAAGGAGATCATCCAGAGAACATTTACTGAAGTTGGTTAAAATTGGTTCATCAGTTTGATCAAAATGTAAATTTCCCTAGGCTAAATGTTGAACTATGTCGGCAATGTTAGATGATACTTGGGAAAAGCGAAGAAAAAATTTAAAGAGGGCCACCTAGACATTTTAAAAAAAATTGTTCAAATTGGCTTAATTTTCCCAGAGTAATGAAAGAAAATATTAACATTTCCATAGGGTTGTGTGTTAAACTTAATCGGGCCATGAAACAACACGATACATGCGTTATTTTTATTCAAAGTCTCGTTTTTATGTCCTAATAGGTTTGGTGTTAAAAGTTTTTCCAAATTTTGGGGACTCATTTGATACATTTTCAAATAGAAAACTAATCACACCTGGAATTCACATTCACAACTGGCTCAGACGTCGCCCAGTATAAAAAGGTCTAGACTTGTCATCATTCTGAACACGGTGGCGTCACGTAAGTTAGGTGTTCCTAAAATCATCCTAAAGGATGTCTCGAATGAGACATATATAAAGTCTTCAATCATCAGCTCTACTATAAAAATCCTGATAAATTTATCCAAATTCGACCATGCTCTGTACAAATTTCTGATATTTTAAATTATGATGTTGCAGAACAGTAAACATTTACAATTCTTGTATCCGACACTGGTTTTACTGGTAACCTTACGTCTAAAAGTTAGCAAACTTGTACATGTAGCCCGGAAGATAAAAACTATACATTCTCGAATTTGATTTATGGGTTAGAGTGCACACATTGTGCACAGACTGGTTTAATTCGGACAAACCGAAGGATAATTAAACAAAAGAATGTCCATGGTAAACGTGAACGATAGTAATCGTTACGTTTACGAACATTTCAATCAACCCGATCATCCAGTCCTATCAATGAAGGACCGTATAATTGAAAAGATTTACCACCCATATAAGCATCCAAAGCTTAGCGAACCCTTCAGAACAGAAAGTGAAAATTCTGGATTCAAGAATTAGGTACTGTATTTCCTTAAGAATGCAACAATCAAATAAATAGTGAAAGTTTTAAAAAGCCCGCTGTAGTTCTTTGAACAAAAAAGAGTTGTTCTATATTTCCCAACGACGGCAACATAGCTATGCTCATCGCAAATACACATTTCAGACGTTCTCGATGCTTCAATCGATAATCTTCTACCGTGACTACAAAGACCACTTGGACTTCATCACATTCATACTTAAATTATATTCTTTACGACTCTCCAGTCTGAATACACACTTTGAATAATGTTCCAATAACTTTGTTACCGATCCAAAGACAAATCTGTATAAATTACACGCTATTATTATGGATATTGCACAGCACAGATTATTCAGGCCAGTTCGTATGTCTAAAGTTGGTAATATAGAACGTCAATTCTTAAAGGTTAATTTTGCAAACAAGGATCTTGATGTCATTAACATAAGATTGATTGATAGGATTGGTACTTAACGTCTAGCAGCACATATTTCATGCGTATTCAGGGACGAGAGCATAGCACGCTAACCATTACACCACCGAGGCGGTCCATTAACATTAGCAATATATCATTAAACCGTTCAATCAAAAATACCATCTTATTCTACTGATAAACCCACTCCATTACACTAAGCCTGTTGCATCCAGAATTTTCAACTACAAGAAGGTTTTGCAGCACTTTAGTATAGATGATCTGAAATCCAAACCTCCTGACGCTCCTGTTTGTCGTCACCCTTCAACTATAGTCCTGCTGGGCACATAATTACCGGTGACCTAAGTTTTGTTACGAATTTGTCTTGTCTCTTTGGACTCTGCACTTTTGATCTTTCACATGGGTATTTTTCACTGGACTTTCGGGATCATATTGGATTCTCTGGTAGATATGGGATGAGATATACCTTTATGATATTATTTATATATCAAACAATTGTTTATCATAAGTAACTTTCTGCACATCTGATATTGATTAAATTTCACCAGTCTTACCGTGTCTTCAGAGTACGACTGCTGATAAGTTTCTAAATATCGTCCCGAGGGGGATTTGCCTAACGATAGTGATTCAAAAAGGCCCTCCTCTGCTATCCGGAAGCATTTATGAGTCACGTGTTTGTAGGTTGGGGATTTTCAAACATACATTAAAAAATTTGAATAAAAATATGTAATTAAAGAGCATCACTTGTCAATTTCCATATCATTCCAAACATCGTCATTCGAAGTCGCGGGATAATACCTAGGTTGATATGAAAAGTGATATGCATAATTGTGTCATAATTTTGCATTTAAACACATTGCCCCGAAAGGAATTCGAACAAACCAAAGTATCAGACAGAAGTCGTAAAATCAGAAGACATACAAGACCATGGCCAACAAAATGAAACGAAACACACGACACTATACTGAAAACTAAAGCTGGAGTAACACGAACCCTATAAAAACAAGGGTTCGTTCAGGTGCTCCGGAAGGGTAAGCAACTCATGCCCCACTAGTGCCACCCGTGGTTACTCAGTACACAAAGCCGGTGTATAGTCACAATCGATGTTAGTCACAACCGGTATAGCGACGTATTTGTAGTTGTGACAGTGGGAGATATCCATTGTCATTTGTGAAATCGATATTTCGTACCGGTCAACAAAATCATGATGGTGACCGAATAATTTCTAGAGTGATGACTTTAATCTTTCACTGAGAAACCCTTGGCTCAGTAGCTTTCTTGTCAGCTGCAACCCTCTAAAAATAAAATCCTGAGAGGAAGCACAAGCCCTCGAGTAGCTATCAACTGAAAAATACACACTCCGTATGCAGGTGCGGCTGGAATGACATGAATGGAAAGTTTACAATGGAAAAATCAAAGTCACCTCTACTGTCGTAAATGTTTGTTATTAACCCGCCCTTACTGTCAATTTTTTAGATTTTATTCTAGGTATGAAACAGACCTTTCTGTTTCTGTAGTACACGATGTATCTTTGATTTAAAGTTCAATGGGATAGATGCGGTCAACATAGTCACCAAATTTAAAGTTATTCGGTGAGAGGACATCATCTATATAGCGGAACGTGAAACCAAAGGATTGAGCCAAGTTTTTCTCTTTTCTCTGCAGAAGGCTCTATATGAAGTCAGCGTCATACGAATAAAGGAATAAATCGACAAGAAGGGGTGCGCAGTTTGTCCCCATTGGAATGCCGACAGTCTGTTGACACACACGTTCGCCAAACATTACAAATATGCTGTCAATCAAGAAATCTAGCATTCCGCAAATGTCATCTTCTGAATACTTTTTGTTAGAATCAGAGTGGTAAATATCAAAATAAGGTTTGTCTTTTTTAACAAAGCAGAGGTGAACTATAGTTCTTAATTTTTCTTTGAGTTTGAATGTAGAATAGTAGAAAACAGTGTGGAAAAATCAAATATTTTGTTGCTATAAAAAGAGGAAAGGGACCTTGATTTGGGGCATTCTAACAGATCTTTGGAACTTTTTTTTATAATCCACATTTGATTCACGCCACTTCTTGAATGGCTTGTATCGCAGTAACTCTGGAGCCATTCTTTTACTGTTGATAGAAGAACTGTCAGTAACAGTAAAGAGGTTTTGTGGAGCATTTGGCAGACCCTGCAATGTAACTTTGCTTGTAAGGACACTTATGAAGCTTTAGAATCCAGTAACGTGACGAAAGATCAAATTCTTCCTTCTTAGTGAAATTCCAAAAGAAGACAAAACTGACCGATGATTGTCAAGCATTTCTTATTTGGTAATTGTCGTCGGGGTATATGTTGGGTTGCCAACAAAGTAGTGGTTTACAAACAAAAACAATGTTGTTAGGGGCTTTATCAGCGGGGACGACAACATATTTGTCATGTAGTTCAAAGGGATGTATGGCAACACTCGAATCTTTGAAGACCGATTTCGCGTGTGTATTCAAAGATCTTTTTTGTCTTGTGAATTTGTATCAACGACCTCACAGCCTTCACCCATTCGGAAAGGGTATCTAGTTCTTCTCCTTCGCGCTTCGCCCACTGTCTGGCATAATCCTCGACCGAATCCATAAGGATCTTGAAATTGAACATCCAGTTTATGGATTGGACTTTGGCCCTTTGGCACACACGTTTTTGACAATGTTAAGGTCACCAGTAATCACGTGGCGACAGGATTATATTTGAATGGGGAACTTATACAAGCGCAGTCCGGAGATTTAGACTTGTTGTCGTCGATGCTGAGATTATTCAACACGTATTTGTAGTTGAAAATCTTGGTTGCAATAGGTATGGTATAAGTGTATGCTTATCGGTACAGACGGATCTTTTAAATAAGATGGAATTTTCGATTTGACGGATTTTTGATGGAGGATATTACTTAAATTGATTGCGTCAAGACCTTTGTTAACGAACAAATGTTTAAGAAATGACAAAGACACACTTACTGGACTTGTGGAAAGATGATAAAATCAATTAAATATTTTCTTGAAAAAATATACATCAGGTTTTGTGATAAAATTTATCGAAGATTGTAGGAGGTCCTATGGTATGGTATGGTACCAACTGTTCCCCTTTAATTGCAGACGTCTTTCGTTACTTACGTGAATACCAGTTTATGGTCAAACTTTACAAAGATCTTTAATCTGATGTTATACTAGCAGATAAACTTTAATAATACTTACCGCTATCATTACTATATTTTTTCAATTAATATACCAGACCTCTCAATATACGTCACTAAAATTTACCCTAGGAAACTTACTTTGTATACTATTCTTCATTTAAATGTTTCTGTTTCACGAAGGTAAAATCAAAACTACAATATACCACAAAAACTCGATTTTTCATTCCCTATGGTAAAGTTCCCTTCCTAGACGGCGACGTCTCGTCGGCTCCTTCATACTTATATATATTTCTCAAGGTATCCGTTCTGCCAGTATTTGCAGCGATGTTTTAAATTTCAATGAACGTAATCTTTGTATTGCAAGCAAGCTATTAAATCAAGGATTTCGTTACCATAAATAAGTGAAAAACATTTACCAAATTCTAGCATAAATATAATGATATAATTTTAAAGTCTGGTTGCACCTGCAAAAAAAAGAGAATAGAGAAAACTCGTTAATATAAAAGACAATCCATTTGGTCTTGTCAGTTCCTTGAATAAATTTATAAACAAAGGTTATCTTTATAACATTGTTTAAAGATCTTTGAATCTTTTTTGGAATCAACATTGACTCTCTGATCAATAACTTACATCAAAACTAATTTCAGTAAATATTGTGTGACCTTTTGTCCTACATGATGTCGATACTTTCTATTTTTGGCACTTGCACAATACCTTGCTTTCGTTGGCATTTTATGATATTTTTCACTAAATCTAGACGTACCTGTTTTGATTGATGTTATAGCTCAAGAAAACTATAAAGTTTTTTATCGATTGGTCTCACCACTGTTCAAGGTTAAAATCAGGATTTAGTACTCACAAACATGTTTAACCCCAAACACTTTATTTGCAAATCCCAAGCCAGGAACCAGTAATCAAGTAGATGTTGTTAATTTTTTTAACATTGTATACTTTGGCCGGTAGTTGTTACATTTGACTATCATCACCTCTTATTTTTAGGACCTTTTACAGCTTGCCTAGGGTGTGTATAAATCTCCATTATTGAAGTTCTCATCGACAATCATATCACATCTCCTTTTCCAATACAAAAACAAAACAGTAATGTTTTTATTCTTTTAAACAGAATAGTTTTATAATTCAACGAATTCATTACTTTGAGACTAGGGATAAATTCCGTGCAAAAATTTTTAAATTTCCGCTGTTGTCATGGAAAAATAGATATGTCGTAAGTGCTTAAATCTTCATCTTACATCACGGAAATATTTCTTGTCAAATGAAACATCCAAGAAACTATATATTGTTTTGCAAATGGCTGCGCTATTCATGGATTCAGAAGTTTGGTGAAAGTGAATTGTTTGTATTAGTGATAATTTTGTTTGTTTATAAGGTTAAATCAATTAGAAAGAACACGCACATATTAAACATTGTTGAAATTCAATCATTATCAAATAGTTTAAGCAATGAAAGGACAGTCTGTCTTTAAAAAATCGTATCAATTTTTCAGGTACCAGAATACCTTTGACTCTGACGTTTGATCCAAGTACGCTCTACTCAAACCGATACTTATCACCTGATCACACTATATTGAGTAATGAGCTGTCATCTCACGTGCAAGCATGGCCAAATGGAAATAATCAATTTAGTGTGTATCCAGGGGTCAGTGTAGATAACTGTGTCTTGCAGAATCAGAAAGTATATTACGAGTTTTACTATGAATATACGATGAACAAGTTTCTAACCAGAGATGGAGACATTGCCATTGAGTTTGGCATCGCTGATATACACACGGTTGGTAATGCCTTTTTCAGCGGAAGCAGAATGGTTACAGGTTGGTCATTTCCAATCAACAGGTGTCCATGGGGAGAGATGTGTCTAGAAGCTTGGACGAAAGATAAAGGGTATTTTGAAATACAGTGGAGTCGAAACATTGTGGGACACTTCAAAAGTGGAAATTTTATTGTGATAGTGGATCGCATTGAAAACAAGTTAATGTTGATGAGCAAAAAAACTAATTCTGAAATTTTCACGTTTTCTGATGTGATCCACGAAGACAATTTATGCCCAGTATTTTCTATACAAAGTTTAACTTATGTTAATGCAACAATAATTCTACTTGATGCTTACGAGTTACACTAATTAACAAGTTTTACGTTCGTAATTAGAAAAAAATGTGAACAAATACTTGATAAGGTGTGAACACAATTTATGATTGTATATTAGGTGGGATCAATTCATTAGTATAGGACGAGAGTCGTTAAGGCGCATTATTGGCCCTAGAATTTGACTAAAAAATGAAAAATTTGCTAATATCTATTATTTGATATTTTTTGCATTGAATAATGTCTAAAAAGAAAATAAAACAGAATTTTTAGTTTAATTAGTTCTACAATGGTCACATGACACATAGAAAATGCTTTATGTGTGAAAATACCAAGAAATTAATTAATTTGTTTCAATATTTAATACTATTTTGTCGAATTTAATATAGATCGCACAAAAACATCACAACCAAACCTTGCACAATTAAAGATCTATCAAGTACAAATGTTTGGTTAAAATATCTTCGTGACGTTTTTGTGCGATCACATCTATTTTGAACACAACACCTCCAAAAATTGAGTATTTTTACCGAAAATGTTAAATCCTTGTCAAAATAGTCAAATATATCTTTCATTTTGTTAAAATGACGAATAGTATGCAAGAAATTAATGAAATATTAAAAGACGATGAATAAACATCATTTTCACAACAACTTATTATTGTATCACAAAATCTAAAATTTGGGCCAAATATGGGCCTTAACGTATCTACTCCTTTAAACACAACCCATTTGGATTTATCAGTTACTGGTATAACCTTAATATCCATTGAGATTATCATTATTACACAATTTAAAGATCTTTACCTATTAGGTTCTTTAGAATCTGTTCAATTATTAACTTCAAACCTATTTAAATCAATGTTTTATTACACAACCTTGTTTTCTTATGATATGTGCGCTCTTATTCCAGTTGGAGGTGTTTCGATTGATGTCTTAGCTTAAGAGAAGCATGTATATTAGCAATTTATTTTGGATTTTGAGCTGGCTGTTTTACTCAGCAAGTACTTTTTAGGTCAATATATCATGTTATCTTTTGTTTTATTTGTAATTGTCTGCGTATTGTGTAGCGACTTAAAAAGTTAAATCTAATGCAATTGGTTTTAAATGTTCTTCTATATAGTTTTTTCACAAAATCTGAAACTGCGTATAAAGAAGTAGGATTGGAATCATTAGCAAGTAGATGTCAATGGACAAAACTACAGATAAATATTATATTTTAAATTTTATGATATTCAAAATTATTCCCATCGAACATCCTTGTAAACTATTTCCCAGAACACAACAATATATCTTCTGCTAAAAGGCTTTGATATTATTGTTCCATTTTGCAGGTTATCACTGACTATTGAAACATATTTTCCTTCAACAATTAATTATTGGTAAATTCAGATCCCGCAATCCGTGGTTCTAATTTTTTATTCAGTTGTACATATGAATTGAAAAGAAAACTAAATATAATATTAACAAAAATTGGACGTTGGGTATCGTTTTTTGAGTTGTTATAACAAATCCGTTTTGTCATTGTGGTGCTTATAAAGAAACCCATATAATTTTTTCCTTGAATCTACTTTCGATAACTGTATTGGACAAGCTCGGCTGCATGGTTACACGATGCCTGTACTGTTGTTCTTAACCTATTGACACCAGAAAGTAACGAAATATCAACAGAACAAAAAGAAACCGTCTTCAAATTAATATATGGATATATAAAAAATCTTCAGGATTTCTTATTGTATAATCAAATTTCCACAGGTATCATTATACACCACTTTCCTACCATTTCATTTATTCGTCTATCTTTTTTTCTTTCTATGCTTTATTTAGATATGCTTGATAATATATATGTAACTTTTAATTAGAGGCCTGCTCAAAATCATCATTATTTATTATGTATGTTAAACCAGCGAGACTTCATAAGTTTGTCTCTTACTTGTGTTTCCCATTTTGTTGGGCAAATAAAATATGTTTAAACTGAAATGTCGATTTTTCACATCACAGTCCCAGATTAGGGGAAAAATAGAACACTCAAAAATATGTTCAACTCCACCACATACTTCATGTGTCTGTCCCAAGTCAGGGACCTGTAGTCCAGTGGATATCGTTGTTTTATTTTTTTTAAAATTTTTTTGTAAGTATTGCAGTCTATGGATTTCTAGGGAAAACATTCGAATATGTCCACAATGAAATTTTAAATGATCAACTACGAAACAAATTTGAGACAAATACTTTTTGTTGTGGACACTACAACTACTATACAATTGTTTTTTTTTTAATTCCTTTTCAATTATAGTTGTGCAATACAAGTATATGTAACACGGAATATTTTTATGTAATTCGAAATAATTTATTATTAACATTGATTAGGATTGATGTCAACTAGGAAACATTTTGCCCGCTTTGTCAACTACAAAAACGCATAAAAATGTCCATTTCGAAACAGGAGTTGTGCCTTCGTTTTTGAAGTGCCATCAAATCTTTACTCATAAAAAATGATGCTTACATTCAGAAAAAAATATTAAATCTTTCCAGTATAAACAGAAGAAAATTAGAATAGCAATAGGCGACCATAAATTGCAACAAGATGTGCGTTTAGAAACAGTTTCGTAGTTGACAAATGTAAATCATGAAAAAAAAAATCATTTTGAACGGTAATTAAGATTGCACCATTGTTTATATTGTAAGTATTCAAAACAACTTTTTGAAGTTGTATTTTAAACAAGATGTTTTTTTTTTTCATTTTTTAAGTCTAAAATTCGCACTTTTATTGAAAAAAGCCCTTAAATAACATGTTATCTCAAATATTTTCAGGTCTGTAACTACAATTTTTTGACATGATGTATTCTCTGGGAAAATATAGCAAGATACAGAGTGAATCTTTTGAAATTTTCACCATCTCAAACTCGAAAAACTTTCTCTTATTCATAGCACTGAAATAATTTCCTGGAATTTCGGAATCTCTCAGTGGTAATTCAAATATTGGCAAAACGTTGTCTGTGGTGGATAATTTTGTTTAGAACTCATTACATTACATAATATAACGAATCATAACCAGAATATCAAAAGACATTTTATATGTATAAACCAATATGATGATCTTACGAGGGGCATTCCATGTCAAAACTAAATCACATAAATAAAACATTTGAAAAGATAATAAATCCAGAAATATGCATCTTCAAAGAAGAAGCCTAACATTTTGATTTGGTCATTTCAATACAGTTATATGATTTGGTTGCTCTACATTACCTTGATTATTAGAATTTTCTGGTAATATTATTATGTAAGCTTCATTGTTAGCTCATATTTCAATTAACTACAATTTTAATAAGAAATGTAAAAGGTAACGTATTAGAAATCAGCGTCCATTTGATCATTTGAAGAACGAGTGAAATATTGTATAATTTGTAAAGATATAAAAAGACAACACAAGCCGATAAAACTTACGAATCAAAACAATGACTAAAAAATTCAAAGAGTAAACATGGAAACACACACACACAAACACCAACGAACCTTACTGCGTCTAAAATTTATTGTATTTTCTATTGCGAAAAGTAATAATTTTGTGCAAAAGGTCAAGGAGACCCTGCATGTTTGATATGTTTTTTACAGTATCTATTCTCCTGATTTCCTTCTCTTGTAGTAGTCTAGGGTTCAGTTCCATAAAATATCACAAATTGAGAATTTCCTCAAATTTTCTTCTCAACTCAAAAATTGACCAATCATATGACAGCATTTTCAGTACTTGAGGAAAATCTCAATTTGAGGAAAATCTCAATAGGGCATACCCACACATGACAATTAACACTTTATAACACTAATTGTGAAGCAGTTATTGTATGACTGGTTGA
>JARWCS010050987.1:0-12231 GCA_034783895.1 Geukensia demissa
AGATATTTGACCACTGGAGTTACAGGTTCCTGACTTGGGACAGGCACATTTGGAATGTGGCGGGGTTAAACCGGTTGTTGAGCGCTCGACCCTCCCCCTAACCTGGGACAGTGGTGTGACAAAACAACAATAAAAACACACTATAAAAAACAAGTGGGTTGTGTTTAAATTTAAGACCTTTTATTAAAAGTTTTGTTGTGATATCCCGTTATTTTTTATCAATTTTCTGCAAGTGCATCCATAAGTTAAAATCATATCTGTGTATTTATGATAGAATTTAGTAATTTTTTCACTATTCAATGGTAACTGAATCCTTCACCTAATAATATGCTGGTAATACAAAGATTACGTTCATGGTATATATAGACAAAACGAACAAGTTGAGAAACATATACACCACATGAAGACTCAAATGGGGCATACTCGATTAGGATGGTAGAATTTACAATAAGGAATAAGAAACCGTCTTTCCTGTCAAATTATTTAGCTTTGAATAAACCTTTAGAAACTGAATATTTGGATCGAGAAAAGCACAACTGCTGCTTTCCACATTGGCTTTATTCAAAGTCACTTCTCTAGGATTAATAGTAGTGACGTATTTGGAGAAATCTTGGTTATTAACTTTAAAATTATTGTCAAGGTAGCGTAAGTATTATTATGTTTGTCGATTAAAAGGAATTCGAAAATACCCAAGGGGCAGACGGAAATAGTTAAGTCAGAAGACAGACAAGACCATGGCCAACAAAATGAAACGATAGACAAACATAGAACACACAACACTACACTAAAAACTTAAGCTGGAGTATACGAATTCTACAAAAACCATGGTGAGTTCATGTGCCCCGGAAGGGTAAGCAACTCCTGCCCAACTAGTGGCACCGTCATGTTAAATCGTATTTGAAATGATCTTTGTGGGGTTTGACCATAAAATGATATCTCGAACTATGCGTATGTTTCTTCAAAATTTAAAAAAAACACTAATGTTCAATGTCAGAGAGGGAAAAGGGAGCGACGAAAGAGCAAAAAAATTTGAATCTCATAAAATAGTTTTGAAAACTGAAAAGAACTGATGGAAAAAATAGGAAAATACTAGGGGGTATGGGCGAATGGTGCTTCTATGTTCACACTCTATGGAACAAATACCATAATTTATACAATGGATACTAAAAACATAATAAAAGATAAAGCAAAATTGAAACAAAAACTATATAACATCTAAATTGCATAAATATATTTATGTTCAAAACAATGTTTACAATGATCAAAGGTTTGAAATGTCTTCTTTAATAACAGCAACTCGGGGAAATGTAAATGATCATATTCGATTAGTGGATGATCAATATAATATTAGTAAGCAGTTGTATAACGTGCTAAAAATACGCTGCACACATAGTTAAAACAACTTGACAATAGTTCTTCAAAGAGAACAACGTGTAAACAACATAAACAATTACAAAACAAAATGTTGGGAAAAACCATGCACCGGTTTGTCTTTCCTTAATGCCGATAAATTTAGGTGCAGAAAAGTTCGAGACTGATACGTGCGGAAATCAAGGCATAAGTACATGTATTATCATGTACAAATATATTTTGTTGACACTTGTTAACAATGAAAAGTATCCTGTTGAAATTAATTCTCATTAAAATTTTATTTTCGAATGTTAGTACGATTTATACATATTTTGAGGCAACTATAGAGTCATTTGATTTGTTTAAAGTTCTAAGAGGCAAAGTATATAAAAAGTTTTAGTTTTCATATATTTATCAAATTACATTTTTCTAAAACAGTCTTTGTTACATCAGTTTCAGGATTTTCTAGATTTTTTTTTTTTAATTCGATTGAGACTTTTAAGCCACTAAGGGAATATTAGCTTTTAAAGCTATGAATAAAGCAGCAATATTTTTCACTGCATTGTTTATGTTTCGTATTCAATTCCTATATTCAAATTATTTTATATGTTTATTGTTTAGTTTTTTCACGTCATAATAGGAATTATCCTAGAATTAAGACAAGGTTGTCCGGTGTGACATATCTTCTAAAGTAAACAACCCAGAAGATAATCAGGTGCTAATATGTTTTACGACCAATCCAGTTATTAGGATATTAATCTTCTTTAATTTTTATTTCATCGAAATACAATTCAGGATAGTTTACCGAGAATGCTATAAACGTCATTTGACTCATGTTCTAATATCCATTTGCGTATATTTTTTTCATAAATGTAAAGTACAACAACAAAAGTTTGCTCATCCGGAAGACCTAGGGGCAAAAGTGTATTACTTGATTTATGTTTTATGTATTTACCCGTATAAAGGTGTGCATAAATAAACATTATAAATTCAGGCATAAGCAAGGTCACATCATAAAAAAGAAGATTTAGACACCGATTACCGAAAGGTAAAAATAAAGAGCTTTATATTATATTTTTAAACACTCTCATGAACAAACAAACCGTATATTTGGAAAACTTTATTACCAACTAACAAGGTTGATACAAAGCCCATTATCAAAGGTGAGAAATTACTAATATTATATATAATAAATATTATTATATAATTTTTCTCAGCTTCAGTTTTAAATTTAATTAAGTGTTGTTGTAATTATGTTCATAAGACTACTACACTAATATATATTATTACATATATTTTCACTTATTTATAATTATTTATACAATATAACTATTGACTTTGAAAATTCCTGTTTATTTATCAATAATCATGGCATATAAACTAAAATTAAAAGGAACGGAAAGCACAAATAATAACTGTGTATATCAGGCGGATGAAAATGAAATTACGTTTTTGTCAAAACATTATGCAAAAATGTATCTTTAATGTATAAACAAGACAATTACAAAGAATGTATTTTTAAAAACAGACGAATAAGTTTTTTCTTTGTGCTGAACAAACAGCGGAGTAGTTCACATATTAATATGCCATTTAACGGACATTTTTCTTTTCTTAATTAGTTTATTAATCAATCAATTTTTATTATTTTTTTAGAAACCAGAACCTACTTGATACTTATTGGAATGTATTTTACAACCCTTTTGTTTGTTTTTGGAATTGTTCTAAGTGTAAAAGGATTTTCTGACGATTTCTTTGATGATTGGTTTGACGGGGATTCATCCGAGAATATTGGATTTGATTATAATCCTTTCATTGATTTTGAGTATAATAGTTTGAAATATGCCACAGGATTTTGTTACTTTCATGTAGACAAAATATATCAACCAGCAGAATTTGAAGCCGTTATTCAAACAGATCACCCAACAAATGACTTTTATGTAAGTATTCGTGTATCTTTAAATTCATTATCTTTACGACGATGTACAATGTAGCTAAGTATGTTTAATCACAGTAGAAATTAGTGATAAAACCAAGCAAACCAAAATATATATAGAAATATTTAAAAAGGCAAGCCATAGACTACAGAAAGACATGCAACCGAATTATAGTGAAATGTCCTTGGAGATAGTGCACGATAATCTGTTACATCTATACTGGCTAATTTTGTTGTGTCTTTGTTTTAAGAAATCACATTATGGTCCATTACTATACGAACAACTTAAAGAAAAGAACTTGAAAAACAAATAACACACATGTTTTCACTATGAATTCGTTCCGCATCTGATACCTATATCCAAACATTGTTGTATCATATACTCTTTAAACAAAACTTTTATTTGATAACTTACTGCGATGTTTCATATTCACAAGGTTATACGGCAATGCTGCCCTTTAAACGTTAGATTTTAGGTTTGTGTATGTATTTCGCAATAGGAAATGATTTTTTTAAATGTTTTTATTTAAAAAAAATAGAAAGTGTTTTGAAATGACAGAAAATATTCGTTCTCCATATAATATATAAAATTGTTTGTTGTTTACTGTTAACATGATTATAAGATTTTAAATAATGAATACTTTTTCAGTCGAACAACTTTATGACCTTTGAAAGGAAGAACATTGGAATGGAATATGACATAATTAATATGGACATTTTAAAGCCAGGACTTCATTGCATAAAATATACACTTAGTTATTTTGGATGGAGAAAACCAAATTCCTGGTGCTTTGCAAAACCTAACCAATCACCTACTACAACAGATTTCAATACACATGTAGAAACAACAACCGAAATGAGCCCAACAACAACCACCGATATGTTAGAAACAACAACCAAATTGAACCCTGAAACAACAACAACAGATTTACTTGAAACATCAACCGACAGTATAACACAACCAGAAACAACGTTTTCGCCCGAAACAACAAGTACACAATCTGAAGCAACCACAACTTCCATCTTAGCATCATCTGCAACAAGTACAACGGATTTAATAACACCAACTACACCTCCAACAACAACGAACGGTCCAGTAACAATCACAACAAGTTCTACAACGGCTGTATCTAGCGAAGCGCCCACCACAACAGATACAATTATTACAACACGAAGCACTTTACCAACTAGACAACCACCACCAACACCAGCGAGATAAAGATTAATGTGCCTCGTTTTGTGCAATATTTCCACAATGCTTCGACATTTGCATTGTGAAGAAGTACGATAATGTTACGAAACACTAGAGTGTTGGTAATTACATGTTGTTTACGGGTACAGAAAGACATAAACAATACAGAAACGCATTATCTGTCTGAACTCGTGTGTTGACAGCAAAGTGATCTTTAGAAAGCCTACGATAATAATGGTATATCATTGGTGCCATTTATGTATTTTATGCATATCATGGCCTGGACAACGACAGTGTGGATTGATTAAATATGCATAATCATTTGCTTCGATTGTGCTTTTGTTTTTTATACATTTCTTAAATATCTACAACGATAGTGTATGGATTGATTAAATTTGCATAATCATTTGCTTCGATTGTACTTTTGTATCTGACATTGATAGCTTCTTTGTAAATCTCCTGGAAAGTCTGATTTATAACAGATATTTCCGAGCATGGAACCAACCGAATGAAATATTGATTAGTATTGTCACCTTTAAAATGTAAAAGACAAGGGTCGTTAAGGCACAATTTTGGCCCCAGAATTTTGCCAAAAAATGAAAAGTGGCCTATTTCTATTTTTTTTAATCGTTTGTATCGTAAAATGTCTACAAGACAAAAATACACCAGTTGTATTAGTTTAATTGGTTCTACAAAAATCACATGACGCATAGAAATTACCTTTAATTTGAAAATACTAAGAAATTGCTCATTTTGATACAACTTTTGATACAATTGTGACGATTTTAATATAGATCGCACAAAACATCAGAACCAAACGTTGCACAGTTAAGAATCTATCATTTAAAAATGAATAGTTGAAATATCTTTGTGATTTTTTTGTGCGTCATATCTTTTTTTAACAAAACACCTCCAAAAGTCGTGATTTTTTACAGAAAATGTTACATCCAAGAATGCACCCTGCCGTATTGTCTTTTTGATGAACATCATACAGTGATAAGTTACTAATGATAAAAAGACTGTAATTTGACGGCATTTTTAAAATAACGTATTGTTGTTTTGCAGAATCTACAATTCGGGCTAAATATGTGGCTTACACTGTAGGCCTTTCTCATTATAATGTATGTAATGATAGACACGGAATTTCAGTTTGCTACAAGACAACCATTTCTTAACTTAAAGGTCCTGTCACTGATGCCAGAAACTACTTAGAAGACAAATTGTAAATTCTAGACTTATCAATTAGGTAAAAAACACAGAATGCTATTATTCTCGTGAAAATTATCTACATTGACCTGTAATTCATTTCAAGAAAAACTGTTAATGTTTAAATAGCTTATTTAATCTTTTCTCTGTTTGATTAATGAGTTCAAAGACCCATAAATTTATCATTGTTAAATTGTTGTAGCCCTTTTATCACGAATAAACCATTAATGTGCTTTACATAAAAATATTGTCAGGGAGTGCTAAAACGTTTGACTAGGATCAACTAAACATTTTTTAATATGGACAGCATTATGGCATTCGTAAATATTGGTCCCAAGAAACCTGGAATAAACCTCCTCATTGATATTAGTCTACCAAGAGTTGTTGGTGTGTATAAGGGAAAAATAGAAGGAAAGTTTTTTGGAAACACAACAAATACTTATGCTAAACTCAGTTAATGTTGTGGCCAAAATTATTTCCAATATGATAATATACATGTTAAACTCCACCGAATGTATCATGCGCCTGTTACAAGTAAATAATCGAAGGTAATTGCCTGGTCTCTGTCTTTCACAGTTTTTTTATATTTAAATTATAACATCGAGTAAAGATTTGCTTTATTTTACGTATACACGTTTAATTTGTTTGAAGCGATCTAGAGCTAGTCCCAACAAGTGGGGTTCCCCATGAACGTCTACAATGATGTAAATAAACTTATTTTCTCTTAGCAACAAAACAGTAGGCGTTATTCTAAACAGATATATCATGTTTTGCAAAATTATTTGCGAGAAAAAGTCGAGGTACGAATAATTTCCCGACACGGAATTTTTCGTATTTGTGTAAAATATCACGTTTCTCGATCAATCAAAAATCAGCGTTTTTTACATGAGGTGGAACTATGAAACCAAGGAGATATCAGACCTGAAGCAAAATCTGATTACATGGAAAATAATGTTAATAGTGGCACAAGTGTTATCAAAAGCTTTATTTTGCTATGAGAATGTATGCTTTCATTTAGATATTGGCAATTGTTTATTTTGATAGTTTAATAAACATAAATATACACAATGATATGTTTTTAGTCTTTTTTTTTGTTGTATTTATTGCAACATGATTTAACATATATAAAACTCGTATCATTCGGCCGCCCGAAACTTTTTGTTCCATTGGCTGGTGTAACCTTTTATATGACGGACTTTCTTTTTGTAATCAAATTTTGATTTTTTGCGTGATATTAGTGGTTACATCTAAAACTTCGTTAAATAAAAATTAATTTTCTAATTTTACACTCTTAAAAATTAGGAAAATTCTGTTTCTAAAAATATCTTGTTTTCGCTTACAAGTAACTTGTGTAAAAAAATAAAGAATATTGAATGTCATTCTTACAAAAATGAAGAAATTTGAAACAGTATTGCAATTATCTTTCCAAGTTGCCAAATACAGAAAAGGGGCAAATAATCTGTCATATGCATATAAAAATACCCATTTGTATGCAAATGCAAAATTATTTGCCTTCTCTCAATGTAACGCCGATGATGGGACATAATCCACAAATGTTTCTCATATACATTCCATGTATACAAAATTCAGAGTGATATATATTATGATATATAGTATGCTTGTATTACAGTGCTGATTTTTTCACCTGGACTGTAATGCATTTTTAGACAAATGACTTGAAAGGCTCATTTATTAATTTCTTTGTTTTATAAATGAACTAGATACATTTGATACAATGTTGCCGTTTGCGTATCACGAATATAACATTATTGTATAATTCTACATGAATATGTTGTCAGTGGTTGATTCAAAGTTGAACGCTGCACTATCGTCATATGAAAAAAAAATTAATTTTAGATTTTTTTCCTAGAAAATCAAATCAAACCAAGATTGACTTCCAAAATGTCACCAGTGGCACTGATGGTAGAAAACCGAGGGAAAAAGAATTGATTGATTGAAGCTTACAGATCACAGTCCATTCGACCAAGATGTTTTTGGCAGCATTGCCAGGCTATGATTATAATACTAAAATGCAGTTTAATTCTTTAATGTATGCGTATACAATTATTTAATTTATTTATTTTTGAATTCACAATAAATAATACATTAATTTATACAAAATATGGACAACATATGTGATGCATAGGTCATTACACGTCTTTTTCCATATCAACACTAGTCTCATCCGTCGACCAATATCATCCAGCAGGCTAAAGTCATGGGCCGATATGGTGGTTTCGGGGTGATACCTGAATTGATATGGAAAGTGACATGTAATAGTCTTTAATTATCAAATTGTACAACTTCTTTGGTTTTGCTAATTCATCAATGTTTCTGACAAGTCAAATTATTTTTAAGTAAGTCAAATTATTTTAAGTGTGCTTGGATTGATATTGATTCTTTTTTTCCGTGAACATACATACCAAATTAAAAAAAAACAACCAACATGGGAAATGCATCACATCAAAAGTAAAAAAAGCATTAGAACACAAACGCAGGAGTGTTCCACTTTTAAGTTCTGACCTAGAAATCTACACATAAAATATCTATTTGTCAATTTGATACAGTTTTAGTATTTGGCTGCTCCTCATAAGGGCAACCACACACATATAGATCAAGAGGACACCTACTGACCACAACGAAGGTTATCTCAAATATATCAGAAAATTTAATTGTAAAATAATGAAACTCTGTAAAAAAAGTAATTTATGTCACTCCAAGTCTATTTGTTGTTCTTCAGATTTTTTATTTTTGTTGGTGATCAAAATAGTTGGGAGCGAGTTAATTTTTTGTTTTAGTGTCTTTTCTTGAAATGGCAAAATATTTAAGTACAACATCAAAGATTGATGCAAAAACCATCAGTTTAAATCCTTTTCCATCATTTTTGTATTTCTTTAGGAGCGAACGGTCACATTTTAATTTATATACGTAGGAATAACGATAGATATTTTCTAAAACGCTAGTCAAAGTAAGGGAGTGTGTAGTTTTGGCGAAGTTTTAAACCCGTGATACGAGGAGCGGGTGAATCCGAAGAACTAATAATTAATATGGAGAGGTTTATCATAGAAACATATTTGCCTTATTTTAAAACATTATTATTTTTTCTGTTTGTTTATTTGGTTTTTATGTTCGTGTTTTTGTCCGTGTATGAAATGGTGCAGCCCAGACTTTCAGAATTAGTGATACTACATGCACGATCTGTAAAATAGAGTATTAATTAAATAATGGTTAATAATAAAAGCTACTCCTTCCGAAGACTTATTGCTGATCATTTTAGAAGAAAAATGTCTCTTTTTTACAGGTGCGCTTTCTTGTGACAATAAAAATATATAAAAACAATTTGTTAATTTCATGGTGAAATTAACAAATTGTTTTTATATATTGTTATTGTGAAATTATATATGCATCAGGATGATTTAGATGATATACGTTACTTTGCTCTAGGCACAGATTTTGACACAGTTTTCTTAAAAATTAGGCATCAGCTTCCAAACTCTATTACTTTTTATATAAAAGAAAGAAAATGGAATATATGCCAGAAAGACACAATCCAAATCATTTCTGGGTTGTCCATTGCATAATTTCTCGTTGCCTTAGTTTACCAGATTTCCGTGGGACACAAAACAAGTTCTTAAAAAAATAGTGCCTTGCATTTCTCTCTCAAAAAGATTGTTGAAAAAATCAAAAACAAAATCAATGATTGTGAATGCCTAAATTTTACTGAGTACGAAAAATCGTTTTTATTCCGCGCTATTGAGATATTAAAACTTTAATTTTCTCCTTTATTTGACTGATCAATCCGTGTTTGGAAAGTTTAGAAGTTCGTTGGAACACCAAATGTTACATTTGAACGAATTAAAACAAAGACTCATCCATATCATACTAGAATAACATTAAGTTAACTATGTTTCGTAAAAATTTAAAAGTTTTTAAAATCTCATTTCAAAATACTCATATACCTTTCGAAAAAGTCAAAAGGAAAAGGAAGATAGCATTTCACAAGCATATTATAACGGTAAAGAAAAAAACGTAATTGAATTATGGCCGTTTGCATAAACCTGGTACCGCTTTTATTATTTTTTTTTACCATGCTTGGTATATTGATTGTCTTGGGTATTTAATAGCTATATGACATTGAAAGTAGGAAGGTTGAACTCCCTCCATGCATATCATATTGTGGTTGATCAAAAGCCTTGTCAGTAACTTATTTAACTTAGTATAAATGACCTGCTTGAAGAGACTGAATAGAGAAATGTAGATTTTTAATGGTGTAATTGTCACAAAATATATTTGTTCAGGTTTCTAGTTAAACTCATTTTGATGTAAATAATCTGCAGTATATAGTGATATACAATACATTATTTTTGGTCATTTCTTTTTAAAAAAAAATTGGCATTTCTTTTTTTAACATATTGAACCATGGTTATTGTTCCTAATTACATTTCTGTGAACAAGGTTCCAGGTCAACTTTTAAAAGTAACAGGTAATGTGTTTAATAGAACTTATTGTATGCGCAATTGTATACAGGAACATGTTAACGAACAATTCATTAAAAATAAATATATTTTGTTATTAATTCACATTAAAAATGAAAACCAACTTTCAAATTTTCAAAATTCAATGGTGTCAGAAAAAAAGCAGGTCATATACTTTCTTAAATAGTTAACATCTGTTGGAAACTGACGAGGATTAATCTGATCTATAGTCATACGTGACTTGCCTACTGCCCAATTTGACCAACCACTATGATATGCATGGAGAGTTAAACCTTTCCACTTTCAAGGTCAAATAGATATTAAATAAATATACCAGACATGGTAAAATTAAAATAAAAGTGGTACCAGACTTATACAAACGGCCATAAAAATGCTGTACGCCGTAAACACCATTTTATCTAAACACCAGAAAAGTTATTCCTTTTTACCACTATCAATCTTCCCAGAGACAAAATAAAAAAAAATACCCAAAAATCAGAAAGGGAAAGATTGTGTTATTGAAGTAGTATTAATCAAAGATATCTTCATTATGAGTGATTTTACTGAAGTGACCTGGGTTTTTTTTATAAATAACTTAAAAATGCAAAAATGAGTGGGATGAGACTGACCCCTGGGGAGCCTATGTACCTTGTATTCTCATGCTAACTTAGACTATTATAGTAATAAAAGCTATTTTTCAGGAATTTATTGATGTCTACACTCAGCCGACTCAATGACAAGCTGAATAAAGTGCAAAGGACTTTATATAAAGTTTTTGAGTGAAAAGCTAAGTTTACACACCAATAAAATCCTTTAAAATATAATTTATTACTTACAATTCCTGTTAATTAGTCTATTAATTGAAAACGCTACTACAACTTAACTCCAAGAGGGTGATATTTTGAAGGCGTATAAATTTATTCTCATGACGTAATCAAAATTAGTTTATCGATGTGTAAACTTGTTCGATGTCATGGTACTGCCAAATAGAAATGCAGCATTTTTACAATATTGGAATTATATACGGTTTAGGTGGTGAGGAGCTGAACCGATTTAAAGATAACTTGTAATCTGAAAAATGAAGGGGTTGGAGCCTGCACCATTCAAGTCCATGGAACTTGTCTTTTAATCCCAACTTACAATATATATAGCCTTGCTATATATATGTTTTAGGGTGTTGACTGGTTCTCTCCCCTTACATCCGGGTTACAGAGTACCCTCGTATCTAGTAGATATATCGAATATTATACAATATGACAAGATACATGTATATCTAGTCAGAGAACCAGTCTAATTTAGGTTGGGGATTTGAACAGTTTTTGAATGACTTGTAATTTTCGAAACGATGGGATGGGATGGGGCCAGCTCCTGGTTTACCATAAAACTTGACTTTTGATAAATTAATAACAGATAAGATAGCATATAATCTTGGTGGGCGGGGATCTACTTAAGTGGTATAATAAAATAATAATAATAATAATAATAATAACAATAACACATAGTTTTTCTGATAGTGCCATGTCCCAGGCATAACATATTAAACGGCACGGCAGGTTTAATGTCATTTAAGGAATTTTCAGCTGATTGACCTTATGACCCGTCAGTTCAAGCATGTTCAAAAGGTCAAATTTCACAAAACATTAGCCTGCCTTTGGATTTTCGTATCAAATTATCTTACCGATTTCAATATATTTGACCGAATTATTTTCTTTATTTCACATTCTAAAACTGATGCAGTGAGACTGTTTATAGCAGTTTTATTGACAGTTAAAGTCAGCCCTTGCTATTTATTTACTCATAGCTTTTGACTACGGCATTATGCTATTTTTAGATTAAGTGTAGTGTAACCTAGCTTTCTGTGTCTAGATTATGTTTAAATTCTCATGGATATTACTCATGTAAGTACGTACACCTTACAGCAAAAAAAATACCACCACCTTATTCTAGTAAGGATACATGTATAAAAATCGGATAAAAATTCACACTGCAAACATCCCAGTTAAGTTTTAGAAATAAACCACATTATCTTATCAGGACTTAAAGATAATTTCATTCATCGTTTGACTATATATACT
>JARWCS010051097.1:0-16110 GCA_034783895.1 Geukensia demissa
TAGTACTATATAAAAGAGATTATCTGAGTCCCTCTATTATTAGTCCAGTGTAGTGATCAAAAAGAATTTAGATGAATCCAGTAAGACTATGGGCTCATTTATACTTCGTTGCGCGATGGTCATGCGACATCTCGCGACTGTCGCCTGAACATCGCGCGACTACGGCACGATGTCGTGCGATTTTACCTGAGATTAATAGTTTTAACAAACTACGACAAGTATAAACACCCAATGATTTTCACGCGATGTCACACGACATAGCACGATGTTTCACGACTGTTGTGTGTCAGACGCGTGACGATCGCTTTGGAAGTATAAATGAGGCCTATTACTGTTAACTGCTACTTTATTCAGGGTATGGAAAATTCTATTTCATCTAAAATATTGAATTGTATAAAATTGTCTACAACATAATGTTCACTAGTTAAAATCTGCAGGCCTTATGTCTATTTATTTATTTGAAAATTATTGTTATTTACAGTTTATTACAAAGGTTTGGATGCAGTGATTTTTGTGATGATAGATGGTACAAACGTATCATTATAAAACTTATGGCACAGTCTGTTGTGTAATTTTATTTCAGAAATCAGATGTCCAATTGTTTCAAGAATTTTATAACAATTAGTAGGTAACTTAGATTGTGGTTACCTTAGCTCACTCAGTTTATTTAATCTGTTTCACATCACCTGTAGTTTACCAGAAAATTGTCTATTTCATGGGATATCTGATTGACATTGCTTTTTTCATTTTTCTATAATGTATTATTCAGTACAAATATAATATGAAAATGGTAATTATGTATAATGAATGTTAGATTCCTGATCTGAAATGATTAGTTCTCTGTTCTCATTAACCAACTGTCACCAGTCCTCAGCTGGACACTTCAGGTCTACAAATGTAAACAGAAGTCTGAATATAAAATCTCCGTATTCTGCCATATGTGGTGTCAGAATTTACACCTGAATCTTGTCATTTTATTATTGTTAATACAAGTATTTTCCCTTTGAACTTCGTTATTTACTGTAAAAAGTGAATGAAACCTGCCGTGTAGAGAAGTCCGCCTTGGCCAGGTGAGAAATCAAATTAGTAGGTAGTGCGAGTTCACCTGTGATTTACCTGTGTCCATACCGTGTGTCAAAGGGATGTCTTCTGACAACTTATGTGATTAATTCAAGAATAACAGAAATTATGTGATAATTTGTTATAATTGACTGTAATTATTTCTACTGTCCATATGAAGATTATTATCTTTGTTTTCTGTGATGGCTTGTAATTAAATAGAAAATTTTCAATAGTATTTTAAAAATTTTGTTTACCAGGGTATTATTGAAATGACATATTGAATGTAAAATTATTGGTTGATGGCACAACTAGTCATCATTCAGCTTAGAAAGCAATACTGTAAATTCAGAAATTATTGCATTCATTTATTATTGTGATTTCAAAACTTCACTCCAAAATGCGAGATAAATAAATGTGATTTGAAGAAAACCTGTTTGCAAATGTTGTTTTACAGAAATAAGAATGCAAGTTCTTATTTTTGCGATTATTATATTCGCAATAATAAAAACATTGTATTAATTTCTGAATTTACAGTAATAAATAAGTCTGACTTACTTGTGTATCGGGCACCCATTCTTACTCCGTTTAGAGATTTAAGAAGGGGAAACTAACATTTACTGAAGAAAAAATAAATTCAGAAAGAAACATGGTTATTGGGGAGAATAAAAAAAGCTTTTCAATATATATATTGTCATTTGGGTTGGATATTGTAAATTTAGAAATTTATATTGTTGCTGATAACGGGAAGGTTTATTGATGCCATTCATTTATATGTTGTAATATTTAATAGGTAGCAAAATTCTAAATGAAAGTTTATGTTTTAATTTCATAGGAATTTTTCTCAATAATAAAAAACATCACAATGTCTGAATTTACATTTAAAATGGGAATTGTGGTTTATGTTAAGAAATTTAACATCAGTTTTGGCAAGGTTTATTAAAAGAAAAAAATCACTAAAAACTCATTTCAATCAATTAGCTTTTGTGGTATCAATGTTTGTTAAAAAGCTCTCTATACATGTATATAAAAAATTCGGAATATGTTTTTCAGTTAGATTTTAGTATGAGATAAGAAAGAGTTTTGGTAAAAAAAATACACCAAAAATCCTTTTCTTGTGTCATCCCTCAAACCCACTGACAGGAGAATAAAGGCTCACAATAAGTGAATCAGAACGTAAGGATATTAATCTAACTCGGATATCGGGTAATTACATGTCATCAGTCACATAAGTCTATATCTTCACAGAATAAATCTCAGGTTTCTGTTTGTGATGGACCTACCCTTGTACCCAGCTATATAATGTATAATTCTATTATTTAGCGAAAGAAAAAACATGATTCTGAAAGACCTAGCCTTGTACCTAGCTATATAAGGTATAATTCTGTTATTTAACTAAAGAAAAAACATGCTTCTGATGGATCTAGCCATGTACCCAGGTATATTACATATAATTCTATTATTAGCTACGGAAAAAGCATGTTAACGATGGACCTAGTCTTACACCAAAGATGAAAAATGTAATAGTGTGTCATGTAATTCCACAGCTTGTTACTTCTTTTTTTGTTGACAAATAAAATTAATGTTTCCTCTCTCAACTTTGGTGAAGTTAGTCTTAACTGACTGGTCTAGCCAAAATACAAACAAAACTATGTTACAAATAAAAAAATAGGAGATGTGGCATGATTGTCCATGAGACAGCCATTTCCAAAAAATAAACAGTTATCTCCCTTGTCAGGATTTTATATATTTGTCTTCAACGAACACTCCAAAAATGCAAAACGGACAACGAATAAGTATGTGACTTGACATAAACAAAAACTTAAAGACATAGAGCCTTATACCTGTTTAAAAAAATATGATTCTGTTCCAAATTTGGTCAAAAGTAAACTGTACTCAAAATCAGCATTTTTGCAAACTATTTTGCATAATATGTTGTGCAAGTAACTGGTGAAAGTTATTACTTCCTGTTAGATGATTGTTTAGTTTCATTATTGAAGACATGTAGATGTTTGTAATTTATTTGTTTTGAATGGCTTTCTTATAGACAATCCTACCACATCTCCTTTTTTTCTACAATGATTTTATCAAGTTATCAGCTGAATTGAGGGTAAGTTTTTTTGGTAGATTTAAGTGGACAAAAAGGAACCCTAATGATCCTACTCCTATAAATATTTTGAAGGTTTCTATGATTGTGTCATTCATATTTCTTATAATTTTAGTTTTCTTTTTTAGTCACAGACACAGGCAAAGACTACCTACATACCCAGATATCAAGAGAAATTCAATTTTGAAAATAATTTAGATCAAATAACAGCAAATTACTTTTAGAAGGTATGTAAAAATCACTATATTTAAAGCAAAGAATATGGAATATATGCCAGAAAGTCATGATCCACATCTTACATATGTTTATAACAAATATTCAGAAGACACATGTGTAATGCACTATTCTAGATTTACTTTTATCAGACACACTAGGGGCCAATAATAAGATCAGCCAAACTTTGTGAATTTCTAGTTACTTTCATGGGCCAAATGAAATATACAGTTTACATATAAGGATTTTAGCAAGAAAAATCTTTAAACACAAATAGAGATGTTATCAAAATGTATCAGTCAACCTGAAATGGAGGAAAATTTTAACTAAGTAAAACTTAATCCTGTTTACCAGGAAACAATCTGTATTTATGACATAATAACCCTTTGTTTATTAAGAACCAAGAAATCAATACCTGCTAATGGAGTTTGTTTAGAATCATTTTTTGTTGAACTGTTCAGAGTTAATTTAATGTTACTATAAACTTAATTATTAATTTTATCTTTTTGGCTAATTAACTTCTGTACTATTGAACATTTTATAATTTCTGTGTAGCTTTTGTAGTTAGAGTATTTCCAGTGCAAGAATGGACACAATGATTTGTACAGAACCAGATTTTACCTTTATTTCTGAAAATTGGAAATTTTTCTTGAAGTCTTCAACACACAGAACAGTTACATGTATATTCAGGTAAAGCTAATATTTTGATTTTGGAGGAAGCTTTAGTTTGAAATAGGCAGGGTTTCAGTAATGATCAGACATAAAATATGGTTGCCATGGCAAATGCTGGGTTCTGATTGGCTGATTTTGAAAGTTTTTTCATACGGATTGCTTTTTACAAGAAGCAATCATGGGTGTACATTTTTTGAAAAGGTTACTTGTTTTATCTCAACAGGGCAACATAACTTCCACATTGGGCGTTTTTGTTTGTATATGAATTTCAAAATTATCCTAATATGTTGTATATATGGGATATCATTTAAGGTTTTGGCTCACCTCTGAATCTCTGACACTGCACACAAAGTAGATATCATTGTGATTGATTATAAAATATATTGTTGTGAGAGTGATCAGAGCTGGAAGTTTGTTGCCAGGTGAACGATGCAGCTCTGCTCTTCCCACATTTGATTATGTATCTGCTATTGATAAATATCAAAACTATTGAAAAATGGAAGTTCAGTAATATTTACTTTGATTACCAAAGATTTACCTACAAAATTTTCCTTTTCTGTCATGAAATTTTAGACATAAACATATAATCCCATGAAGAGATTAATTTCATATGATGTATCTGAGCCAAGTCGGAAAAGGAATGTAGTTTTTATGGAGACAAAAATAAATCTACAGTCACACATTAGATTTTCATGTTTTTTGTCAGATAATCAATTCTTTATTCTTTGAACATTTGATACTGTTTTGCTCAATATTGAAACATTTAAGCAGAAATTAATAATAATGAATTTAAAATTACACTTTGTATAAGGCGCCACAGAAATTGAATTCACTAGATAATGATCTAATTCTATAATATTTTGCTCATATTTGGAAATTAATACATTGCAGTAGAATTGGTTTAAATAGTATTTTATTTAATTGTTACAGAATATTGTATGAATTTTCAAGACACATAATATTGCATGAACTTGAACTTTACCTGTTTCATAAAACTTGGGAAACAACTTTAAAAAATTGGTGTAATTTTATTGTTTCATTATTATAATAAAGGAAATTATTTGTAACTGAGATTCTCTTAAGCTTATGGGAAGAACAGGAATGGATGTTTTGAGAGAATTTGGAGATAATGTTAATTTATACCCTGCCATGCACCAGATTTTTATATTTATATTGTTCATATTAAACTAATTTTTGGAGGATTCTGCCGATCACATGATACATTATCTCTTCAAACTTATCACTCAGACATTAACAAGGTGGCTTTTATTCTTTCCCTTACCTTCCCCCCCAAAAAACAACCTGAAAAAAAAGGATTTGAGCATTAGTAGGTAGTTTTGTTCCTGGAATAATTATTGAGCAGTTTTCTTGAAGTGTTTGCTGGTAATTATATCAGAATTGACACCTTTTTAAAAATGATGATTTTATTTTGAATAAAATAATCTCGGTTTATTGACCATAACAAATATATTTGAAAATGTCTTTGCTCATATTCTGCTCCGCTAGTCTGAATCCGATAATTACAATCTACGCAAGACATCACTTCATAATCAGGCGTAACACCATAAAAACTTTAATAACAAAATATCATTTAAATCCTTCAACTGGAAGCAGTCTTCTTCCATTGACAATGCTTAAAAAGATGTCCTACAGCACCCTGTGGAGTATAAAGTTTTGATTTAATGGTCTCTCTGCCATACATAAAAAGACTATTGACACAGGTCAGTGATTCCATGTATTTTTTAAGAATTTTTTTTCATGAATTATTCAGAACATTTTAATTTAAATTTGTTTCAAACAAGGAAAAAAATTGTTAGCATCATTCCTTTGCCTTGAAAAAAAAAAAAAATTTTCATTTTCTCTGCATTCAACATTTAATACCATGAAATATAACGGGGGTTCAGGTGTAATCTCCACTCAAAGAAACAAGCTTAAATTGCTAGCTATTTCCTTGCCATCAAGGCTTTTAATTTACTGCAGAGTCATATTGTTATGTAATTTTTGTGGGAAGTGGGAACTATTTTTGGTCCAGAAATGAGGCAATTTAACAGCTGTAACTTTAAAAAACTAAGATATGTTTCATTAAGCAACAATTGCTGATCAAAATACGAAGATAAATAATTTTTTGCCTTTAAAATTTGAAAATTATGTCATAAATATTCTTCTGTGTGTGCATTGATAATGACAAGATTCTTGTTATTATGAAAGGGCTGAATGCAGGGTAATTATCCTGGAGTCTGAAAGCGGAGCGGATATGATCCTGAAACAGAGGATGGGGTCAGGTGTGGTTGGATTACTAGTGTCTTATTTCTTGCATGTTTTCATGTTGTTGGCAGATTTCTGCTATCTTGTTCCTTACTATTCTTATATTTGATATAGTCTTTGGCATTGTTTTATTTCAGTCATTAGTGCACCTTTTCAAATTGTCCTACTATTTGTTCTTGGCTTAAATAACATTTTAGACTTTTTTGAGTTAGTGCATATTTGAAGGTTTTGCAAAATGAACAAATGATATTTAGACAAGTTGTGATAGCAACTATCATACTGTAAAGGATCTGTGGACCAATAACAAAGTTAATGGGGAGTTTGGATGGAAGTCAATTATTTTGTCCCCTGTCACAAAGTAGAGCATGAGACATAGAAATCCTGGGTGTCTGTTCATCCTTCCTGCCATCAGTTTTTGCTGATGGTTAAATGTTCTGTAAATTTCATTTTTGTCAGATTTTTTGTAAAGTCATCCTTGGATGAGTTTCTAAAAGCGGGCATGGTTAAAAAAAATTCTGTGAGAGTAATGGCCATAGAAATTTGAAGAATTGTTGAACTTTGCCTTGTAAGTGCTTGTAAACCTTTGGAAACTATCAATCAAAATGCAGTAAATATACATTATTGTAATTAATGACAAGTAAAGGTAAAATAATCTTTTTTGGATCCCATATTAGACTAATGAGAAGCTTAGAGCATAATACCATGATCAAGTTATGAAAACCTGTTTGAAAATGGCAGAAGGTTGTTTTTTTTGTTGATTTCTAGTTGTCAGTAATGTTAGAAACTGGATCATTTAAAATTTCTGGCATAATTTCTAGAATATTAACTGGTTGTTTTAAAAATTACAGGAAATTGCTTTGCTTTCAGATGCAAGATAAATAGCATGTAAAGATTTCAAAGCTAGATTATTTTGTACTAAAATAAAGATATCAGCTAGTTACTGAAGTCTTTTATGGTTATTGAAGGTTAATAAAGTTACATCATAAAATAACAATACAGATAATGGTGAGACTCTGTTATGAATTTTATGCCAGAATCTGTGATCTATCATGCATCATGAGTTTATATGTGGTATTTTGAAACTTGATTTTTTGTTTGATTTATATGCTTGAAAATTCTATGTACCAGTGGGGAAATCCTGTGAACTTTGTCAAAATTGAAAAGCATGCCTCCGTTGCTGCATAGAGCTTTTTTTTTAAATAATAAGTTAGGAAGTATTTTTATACCACTGCAAACATAGTTTTTGAGGAATAAAGGAATCACCCTGTCTGTCTGTGGTTTTGGAGGAGGTGCTCTTTCAATGTATGTGGACAGACAGACAAACACATTCAATGGATATCTATGATACTTTACAGGAACAAAAGACACAATGTATAGATTTCATTTAGGCTCATTCCAAGGGGGAGCAGTATGCAGTTATCTCATTATTTCATCAAAATTATGGCATCATGATGTGGTAAAGAAAATCTCTTATGACACTAAATAAGTCTTGCGTTGCATAGACGTATTACACATTCCATTTTATGAATGAATTTGTCCGAATGACCTCAGGTCAATCGATGTAAATGGCGTCGTTTTATATTGTGACGTTCAGATATTTGTACAGTGACATCAAGTTTTTGCGGGAAAATGCACAAACTGGCAATCCATCTATTGGAATGAATGAATAAATGTTGATTAAAGTCCAGTGGTAAATTTTTCATGCATATTCAGGAAGAGAGCATATTAATGAGCGATGATTAATGAACCCTGCTTGTACTAAACCGACACACTGAGCTGTATTTTTAAAGTGCTAGTTCTGCAAGAAGACATGCCATTTTACTTAATCATATCTGACTGTGGGCTGATCAGTCTTTACTTTTACTCTTAAATGCTTGGTGCTTAATGTAGAAGCAGCAGATACCAATTTTAATGTCTGTCGGTTGACCCGTCCTAGGATTAAAGCCATGACCTCCCTCACTCAATGCGAGCAGGCAAAACATTACAACACTGAAGAGATGCATTTCATTGGACAATGATCCTTAAGTTGAAGAAATTTCTCCATCATTTAGGTACTGAATTTTTGATAGGGAAGAAATTAGCCTTTGTTTAAGTATAATATTGATGCTTTCAGAAAATTAAACATGGTTTTATACTTGAAGGATTTTTTTGCATTGAATTGACTTGAAATATGACTCTATTGAAGTCATAGATATCTCTTGATCAAATAAATAGTCATATTGCATACTTTTTGTATAAATGTATTCATCAGACAGAGAATTAGTCCAGTTGTCAACAGTTTTCTATAAAAGGGCGACATACACTAACAAAAAGATGAAGAAAAAAATATGTAATCCTGACCCGATTTGATGAGATTTGTCATTCATATCTCTCATAATTTGTTGTATTTTTATGGATTATGGGTTTTGCTTAATGTGGGTTTCTAATAACATATTTCAGTATCATTGGTCTTGTTGAATGATATAGCAAAAATCATATTTCATAATGAGACACTCTTACACTGGTTTCATCTAACAATACATAGAGCAACCTATAGATTTCAACAGATGTTCATAACTACCTCTAAGCTCCTTGAAAGTCTATCAGGTTTGGCTAAATTTCTTGATTTAAGACCACTATATTTGATCATAAGATGTTCAAACAGTACTAATAACTGGACCTTTCTGGATTTGAGAACAAACTGGCTTTTATCAGTTCACCAACAAACAGTACCTTTCTGGAAGCTAAAATATTGTATATTCTCCTCTCATTTGAATAGCTAAACTTTTTCATTTTTGCTGTTTTCTTATAAATATATTGAAAATTATCTGTATTTGTCAAGAGGATTAAACTTTCTCTTGAAGATCCTTGTCAAGAAGGAGTGATATTTTGTGACATACTGGCCGAGGACCCTATCTAGCCAGGTACCCAAGCTTGCCATACAGCAGTTTTCTCTTTATCTAAAAATTTGTTTTAGTATGAAAAAAAGTGGTTTAGAAAGCTGATATCTATGTAACCAAATGTTTTTTTTTGTTTAAAATAATATTCAACCAGTTTTCTGTAATGGTAGCATTGGTGAGAATGGATACTTGGCAAGATTGGGTCTCCAGCCGGTATGGAATATGAAATCAGTTAACTCTATATAGTGGCTACTTTACTTGTGTTTATAATTGAAGATCTTAGTGATGGGTGTTACATGGAGGTCACAGCAGAATCCTTCACATCCCTTCTATGATTGTATTTGGGGATTAGTTATATGACCATTTTTACCTGCCCCCACCTGTAAAGTTATTGGTGTTGTATTTCTATGTTGATTTTTACCTGTTAATTAGATCTGAAGTGTGTATTGATTTACCTTACCTTGTCATCAATGTTTGTTCAGATCAAGCCTTCAGTATCTTCAAGTACCCCTACCACAGTACATCAAATCACTGCTCAATTCATATCTATTATTTTGGTCTGGATTTTCTATTTTTGATCTAAGGCTTAAAAAATATGTTTGTATCGGGTAACCTGACCCTACCTGCTAACATGGACCGACCCTTATTTTTTATCATCAAAATCGTTAAAAATTATAATACTCATGGAATGATGCTGTGCCCTGATAATGTCTCATGTTTGAGGGCGAAGCGAACCTTCACTGGTTTAAAGAAATAAGCTTACATAAAAAATCTTGATCTAGTTCTGAATTGAATCTTGGCCACTTTGAATTTTAAACATTGACAAATTAAAAAAGCCTGAATTTCCTACTGAGTTTGTTTTAAAAAAAAATAAATAGCTAATTGTTGATGTTTAAACAACCATTGTGTATAATATTTTTTAATGTTGTTGAAAGAAACCAATATATATATTTCGATTAGTGAGTACAAAATGTGACTGTTGTTAGTATGAGGTTGGAATGACTTGCCCACATCTCTGGTTAATTTTTATACATGCTGAAAACATTTCTGATTATGCTTTTGTTTTTTCTTCACATTTAAATGTTAGTATACAAATAATATGTAGGTCAATAGGTCATCAGATGAAGGTTACTGTGATCTAGTATGAAAAATGCCATGGCACTTAATGCAAAATGATACTGTTGCTTAGGTTTTACCAGAAACGTATATATATAATTATCGGCAGTTTTGTAATCTTCCCTTTGAAGTTTTTGCTTGATATTTCCAGTATCAATCGCATGTGAGTCTACAGCCATGATACTGGAAAATATTAGGCAAGTGGTCACGTGACCTGGATTATGACGTTGCCAATAAAAAGAATAACGGACGTTTTAAAGGTCCCAAGTGAAATTATCATCTGTATCACAGCTGGCCCTAACGGGCTCACTGAGATACTGATGATAATTTCAGTCTCGACCTTCAAAACAGCCGTAATTCTATATGTCTCTGGTTTTACTTGAGGTAAATATGATGAGTTTTATCATAAGTCCTTTGTTTTTTTACTGTAGATATGACACCTGGAAGTTTTTTGATAAAAGCAGATGACATAGATTGGTAAATAATATATTTGTTTGATTTTCTGGAATGTGTGTCACCTCTGTATCACCAAAACACTTGACCTAATCTCTTTTACTAATGCTTAGTAGTATAACACCTGAAGCATGCATGGATATTTCAAACACAATTGATACAGTTTTCTGATTCTGTAGCTATGAAGAATTAAAAAATATAAATGAGGAGTAGAGCCACTATTTTACTAGGCTTCTTTGTGTTCATCATTTTATTAAATTGACAGTTTCTTCCCGGTATTTTATTGCTATTTAAAAGTAAAATATATATTTAACTCAATCTAGCAATTTCAACTTATCAGAAATATGATGAAATTTATAACCAAAAGAAATTAAAAAATATGTGTTCAATTGCTAAGATCTTGTCAATTCCATGGTGATCAAAGAAAAAGGCTGTAAAGATTTTTCTTAGATTTTGTTAATGAGATCAATTCAGATTCTTTCAATATAAAGATTTCTTCAACATTTGATTAAAAATTTGCAATAAAATAACAGGTAATATTGATCTAGGAACTAATGATGGTAAGGTTTGTCTTTGGAATTTTTGTGCTCGAAATCTTTCTTGTCTGAAAAGTAGAAAATCTTAACAATTTCCTAAGAAATGACAGAAAAGTATAGTGGCGGATGACCCTATCTCACCAGGTACCCAATTTCGCCGTACAATCTCTTAAACAAAAATTTGTTTCAGTATGAAAAATAGTGAATTAGAAATACAAATATCTATGTTACCAAATGCTGTTTTTGTTTAAATTAATATTAACCAGTTTTCTTTAATGGTTACATTGGCAAGAATGGGTTCTCAGCGAGAATGGGTCACCAGCCAGTAGTGTAGTAAATTTTGTTAGATACAATTGACAATGAGATTATAAAATCCTATTATCTTTGTTTTCAGACTAAATCTGAAGTGTATTTTTTGTTGAAATGACACGTTATGATTTAAAAAGTTTCATGTTTAAGGTCGTGTGAAAGCCAAACATGAAATTACTATCAAGGTACATTTACGAATAGTATAAATTTCTTTAGAGGTAATGGAAATCTGGCTCATCTTGTGTAAAGAGTTAACCTTTCATACTATAAACAACCTTGTTGACGATCCTACATTTCAAACGAGACAAGTCTGTACCATTTTAAATTCTGTAAGTGATATGTAAGGGTTTTTATAAAATCCTTTGATTGATTTTTAATTTAAAACACAAGTTTTCTACAATGGATGACACTGTTTATACAACAAGGTACTTCAGCTCAATAAAGTTTATAAATGACAAAATACTATTCAGCGGTGGTTGTGACAGTTGTTTAACTTTACTGTTTGAATTTAGAAACAAACATTGATATCAAACCCCTTTGTCATTTTATTTTTTCTTGAGTCGCTGGTTTCATGTCTTGTTCAAGTATCATGTTTATATAGAAATGTGTTGGCTCAAATGAACTTTGATTTTTTCATTGAAATTCAGGAAGAATTTGTGAAGTTAACTTCTCGTGTAAGTACTGTAAATAAAAATGGCAGTTACGATTTTTTTTCATATCAGATTAACAAAATAAAATTCTGAATATATATTTAAAGTTTATTTTTGCTTTGACCGAAATTTTATCATATTAAACCTTTAGTTCTGTTCCAGTTCCCTTGTGCACATAAATGTTAAATTTTTTATGTTTGAAGAAACAATTTCTTAAATCTATAAAGAACCTAGTTCCATTGTGATCATTGTTCTTTCTTTAACACACTGGAGGTATGGGTGGTAGAGTGGTATAGATGCCACAATATCCCATCATCTTTTCAGCATGACTTTCACGGCTGTGCTTTGTACTACCATGTAGGTAATATCCACTCTGCTTAAATAGTAACTTTGTCAAGGGAAAATGTTAAAACTATTAGGACTTTGACTCGATTATCACCCAATGGAAATGCCCTTTATGCTGTTACTGCCACTGATTGAAGAAAGAAAAAAAAACAGTTGTCTGTGATTTTTGTCAGTGAAGTGTTCCTCCAATTATTGTGATTATTCAGTGTATATGTGTGCTATTTGGTTAACAAAACCCAGTGAAAAATTTGAATCCAAATGGTCCTACAATGAAATATTTGCTGCAGTATATTAACTCTTAAGCAACGCTCAGTCAATGAAAATAAAGAACAATTTAACTGAAATGTTGGTGAAAGTGGCAGACAGAAGCAATCTTTAGCTCAGGAAGTCCCGCTTGCCTCAGTTCAACTGAAATATTAGGGAAAGCGTCAGAAAGAATCAATCTTTATCACTGGAAGTCCTGCTTACCTTTATTCAAAATTAAAATGAATGCTTTCAAGAATAATTAAGTTATAAAATAGACAGACAAAACATTATTTGTCTTCCAATAAAGTGACAGCTGTTTTGAAGCGCATACAATAAAGATCAGATGTTATTTATATTACAACTTTAAAACTTTTATTTTTGATGTGGTTAAGATAGAATTATGCACTTTGCATTCAGAATTTGAAATTTGCATATCTGACATGTATTTTAAAGTAGAGTTTATTGCAGTCGTAAAGATAGGATGCCAAAATTTAGATTTAAGGAGGTAATTAGATAGATCATGACTAGTCGCGACCAGTCACCTACAAACTGAAGATACTCAGGGACCAAGTTCTCCCTTTGATTTGATTTCACACCTCGCTGTGCATTATAACAAGTAGATAGTGATCGTTTCAGAGATAATGTGCATCATATTTTATTGTAAAATATTACCCAAATACACATAAATATGTGGGGTTTTTGGCAGATTTATTTGTTAAGATATATTGATAAAAACCTTCCAATTTTGAGAAGATTGAAAGGATCCATCCATGCAGACCAATAAATACTTTGATTTGAAAAAAAAAATTTTTTTATTAGAACTTGAAGGATAAGTTTGATGAAGTTGGGATGAAATTGGGACTAAAAAGAGTAATGTTTATATTAGTGTATATTTTGTATCATGAAATATTTTTGTTGGATGATAGTAAATAATATTGTACAGTATCATTTGTCATTATAATTGAATTATGTAGGTATTGTATATTATGTACATTTTTGTACTTAAGTTAGTTAACCATTATAGTTCTTTAACAAATGTTTTATTTTACTGGTTAAAACTGGTTAAATATGGCATATTAATTATAAAAATATTATTTAAGGCATACAATTTGAAACTGTATCCATCTTTCAATGCATATTGTCATTCAATTCTGCCAAATTGAAAAATAAACCTTTAATCATCTTTTTCAGCTCTTAAATAACAACTTTTTTAAAATTAATTTTGTGTTTTCAAGTCAAAGCTGCTTGAGAGTGACAAATTATCTCCATAGGGATTAACCTTAAAAGCTAGGAGTTAATTATCCAGCTTCTGTTGTGAAAAAGCTGAAAAGTTATTTTTTAATTTGTAGAAGCAGTTTTAGAATGAATGATGAATGGATACTGCCATAATTATAAACCTGCACCTAGACAGTAGGTACACCTATACAGTAGCCCCATTTGTTATCATGATGGATACAGTATCAATGCTTGTGCCATAATGTTTCAGAATTGTTTGGTAGAGCAATTTTATGAACCTACATCACCTACACAGTAGCCCCATTTGTTATCATGATATATCTGCAGCAGACAACACTGCCAGTTACTCATTTGATAACTTTATTTTTTACATTGATAGTTTCCTCCTCAAATTTTGGCTGCTGATAATATTTTTTGAAATTATCCATCAATTTGATTGCTATTCCAGAAGTTTAAAGATAAGACAAGAATTTTAAGATCTGTGAAGCATATCTCATATAGACTAGTATGAAGAGTCTATTAAATGATAGAACTGACAGAGCACCTGTTTTTGTTTGGGATGTGAGAAATTTTTGGGGAATCCTTACAATTCCTGTGCAGGTAATTATTTTAATGAATGGCAATTGTTTTCCCCGTACTTACAGGATATAAACAACCATGTCAAAATATTAAGAAAATTATTGAAATAATAAAAATTCTATAAAGTTTTTAAATATTACATGTAGTGTAAATAAAATTTTTGAATTATAAATTATTTTGTAAATGTGAAGACAATCCATAAAAGTGTTATTTTCTATTAAATATGTATTATACTAAAGTTAATATGAAGAGTAGAATCTCAAGTTACAATCAAAGAGGATTTTTTAAGCTTTAGATACATGACTCATAAATGAATTTCATTGTTACTCAGTGTATATCATTTTAACAGTAAATAAAGAACTTGTCAATATATTCTGATAGGTGTAATCTATATCATATAGATGTTTATTATTTATCAGATTCATTAGCTGGTATTTTTACCTGCTCTTTATGTAATTAACACCATATTCAGGTAAGAGATCAAAGGCTTGCTGGACAATGGTCAGTCAATGACAATTTTACTGAAATTGATTGAAATATTTGGTCCTATTGTTGTGTGGACAGAGAAGTATTGATATAGTAGAAATTAGTATTTAAATTGACCATTGACAGAAGAAAAGTGATAATAATTGACTTACGTTAGTTTCTTACGATATTATGTAGTCATGACACAAAATTTTCTCACATTCTTCTAAATTTTCTTTTGGCTGTACCCTTGTCTGTTTGTTTATTAATTTGAAATTTGTGTTCCTCTGTACTTGGTTGACCCATTTCATTTACTTGAAAAGTAAATTTGCAGAGTGTTAGGCAGTTCTAAAAGCAATTGTTCTGCCCATTGCAACAGTTGTTTAATTTTGTTTTGCCTAAGAGAAATGTTTGTAAAATTTCTACTACAATTCTAGCTAGGGGTCATTAATTGTAGCCATCATTCTGGCTCCAGTGACCATCCACATCTTAATTTCAACCCTGGGCACCGGAGCGGTCTCCAGGGCTCGACCCACAGAGCTGACCCAGCGCGAACCCCTGGTGGCGGATAGGGGAGGCCCTCTCGTTGGGGTTTGCCAGGTTATAATACGGAAAGCCTGCCGTGGACCATAGTGGGTGACGTGTTTGGAGAATGCCACGCTCCTTGCACGTAAAAGACCCCTTTTGTAGTTTCGAAAAAAAGCAGGTTAATTTTCCGTGCCTACCCTCACTCCCTTTTTACAGTGGCAGTCAAAAACCGTTGCCCTGTTGTGTCCCATCCCGACCCCTTTTCGATATTGATAATTATTGACCTTGTTCTCGTCCTGAATATGCATGAAATATTTGCCAATGGACGTTAAGCAACCAACAATCAATCAACCCCTCACTTTGACCTTTTAGCTCGAAAACGGTAAGAGATAGAGCAAATATGTTGACTAGCAACTGAAAGCTCTCGTTGAGAGGAATCGTTTCAATCGTTG
>JARWCS010051206.1:0-16106 GCA_034783895.1 Geukensia demissa
TATGTTTCGGTTCTAATGCTACTGATGAGAGGTTACTCCTTGAAATGTACATATAGCATACCTGAATTTTCCATATTAATTTAACATTGGTAATTTTGTATTTTCAAATGATTTACTAGTATTCAAAAGAGAAGCTTAGCTCTTTTGAAACAAATCGTTATAGCATCGAAACGCTTGTAATAGGACCTGTAGAAGTTTTTATTCGACTGTCATTTGGTGGATGGCTGCCTCATGGACATTCATGCCACACCTCTTGTTTTTATATTAAAATCTTTAATTTCTGAACATGGCCATAGTCAATCTGAGAAAATACAAGCTATGATACGAACATTTAGAAGATAAATTTGTCGTAAATTATATTATTAGCCGCAAATACTAACTAAATGCTAATGCTATGAAATACCTTTATGCAGATTTATATATACCCCATTTGCAGTTTGTCTGCATCTGCGGAATCAATCGTTATAAAACAAAACCAAAAGTCTGAAGTCTTCGTATTTTCTTAATAACCATGACACAAAGTCACGACAGTTGAGAAAATTCTTATACTTAGAACTTTTTATAGTTGTTCCACTAAAGCCATGAATATTCTCACTGGAAATATTGTTATTTTTCTTTTGCACAGGTTTTAACTTGTTTAATATCATTTTGCACAATATAAGTCAAGGTTGGAAGCATACCAGAAGACTTTTTCATCAGGTGGATATAATTAACAAAACCATCATATTTAGATATAAATCAAATGATCCAGTAAAAAGAATCTTCTGCATACATGTATGTTAAAGTATAGAGAACAGTTAAATGATCATGTTTTTTCCAATGCGTCATATAAAGCTCGATTTATACAAATTAGGTTACAAACTGAAAAGGGTAATTATTCCGGTGTAGAATATCCAAACAAACAAAGGAGGAAACTGAAAACAAAATAGACTAAAAATAAAATGGAAAAAAGAATCGGTTCATTAAAACAGCTTCTATAGAATTTTTAACATTTTAAAAAGTGTTAATTAATAACTTCCTCTATATATACGTTTAGTATTAATAAAATCGTTTATTACATATTTAAAAACAAGAAAAGGTCTTTTCTGCAAGTGTAATATGGAACACATTTCGTTTTGTAATATTGCATTCTGGGCTGATACGAGGGCTAATAATGATCTTACATCGGCCGTTTGTTGACGTTTTCGGCTATACTACATGTTCCGTTTCTACTACATTATGAATTATTAAAATATATGTATTAAATATACGTATTTCTCAAATGAACGTGTAATGTATTATTACAAGTATAACGGACACCCTGGTAACATCCTTGACCAATACCGTCCCTCGGGCTTAAGCGCTCGAGCCGATATGGGGTCTCGAGAAAATACCTGTGTTGATATGTAAAGTGGCATGTAATTATCTACAATTATTGAAACAACAATTTTATTTCTCAAAGTACAATAAATTTTACTTCAAGGTAACATTGATATTTTTTTTCTTACCCAAGCACATTTTAATCATCCATTTTTGCAACATCTGCAATAAATTAATATATCAAAATATTTGCGTCATTTATATTTACGATAGCTCTTTATTTTTGAGAGGAAAAACAATATATTTTGTATTATGACAGAATAGCAGTATAGAAGTCTGCTTTAACCATATGTTAAATATTATACATATTTATCAATGAGGTATAAATCAAATATTAAGTGTCCCGAACGCCCAACAAAAATGGGGAAACAATAAAAAACAATTCATCTAAGGTTCTTGTTGCTATTATTTGTATACTCTTGAGATTTATCTGTAACATTCAAAAGCAATATGCATCTTGATTTATTGGGTTATGTCATCTTCATCATTTAACACAGCTATTAGCTAATGTTTAGCCTTTTTATTATGTAAAGTATCGAAACAAAGACTTAAACAACACAACTAGATGTCTATGACGTAGTCGATAATATTTCTCTTTTTGTCCTCTCAAAGAAAAAGCTAAAGAAAACGAAAGGGCCAGACAAAACTTTAAAAGTTACGACACGGCAATCTCGAGAACTCGACGACATGACACACACTGTACATATAAGCTAAAATATAAAAATATGATATGTGGCATGATTGGCCATTAGACAGTCATCCGTCATATGTCAGTTGAATTCAAACTTCTACAGAACCCATTGCGGCCTTCAATAATGAACAATAGTCCATACCATAACAGCAGCTGTGAAAACAACATACAACGATGAAAAATGCGGACCCCACCAAAAAACCAGGGTTAACACAGGTGGTCCGGAATTGTAAGAAGGTCCTGCAAAGACCCCCCACTGATTGCCAATTATCCAATTGGGTTTTAGTCATTCAAGGGTGAAGTGGAAGATTTGATGGAATCACAACCATCAGTCAGGAGAAAACCTTATTTTGGTTCACAGGGAAAATTTAAGGGTCAGCTTTCATGTGTGAAACGAATACTGCATACTGGAGTGATTACTTTAACCGAGGAGCAACCGACCACTGTCCAGAAACTCTTTGTCGGTGACCTTCGCACAACACCCGTTGGTGAATACTTTTACTCTAATCAAAGTATAAGACAGACATGGGAGTGTCTGTAGTGGCTTAAATTTCAAGCTCATTCGGGCAGATGAGGTGAAGATAATCACCGAACCGTGCACTGAAAGAACGTCATCAAACTAAACAAAGATGTTGTTAATTAGGAAATCTAACATTTCTGTTATATCATTCTATGTAAATTAGTTTTTTCGTTATGTGTTGCGTTGAACAAAGTTTGTTTTGGATAAACTGACATCGATGTATTTGTATTCAAGACAAATCTGCAACATATTTAATCAAACATGAGCTAAATAAAGTGATTATTGAATGAATTGTATATTCATATATTCCAAAAATTACATTAATCTAGGATAATACAATCGTTTAGTAAACATATTGATGACTTTCTAAAACTTATATTTACATATGTACGAAATTGTTTCTACGCATAATGACATTTAAATAATTGAAAAATAAAGTTTTGTGTCGAACGCAACGCCATATTTTTTATTATAAAGTTAAAATGTTATCCATACATGAGCATTGGTTAAAAATACAAATATAATATATAATATAAAGTTTTCCTATGTTGAATATATGTGGTAAATTTTAATATGTTATATATGAAGATGAAAAAATATGGGGTAAATATCAGAGAGACTGCACTCAAACCACGAGAAAAACAAAGGGAATTTACAAATCTAGGGGTCTCCATAAGGCGTTCAACAAGGGTGGAATACCACTCCTTGTGAAAAGCTCTAAATCGCTACAAATAAAAAATCGTGTTTGCGTAAAATAATACTGCTCTGACTTGAATACATGTACATTTCAAAGCGTAACCTCTCATCAGCAGCATTAGAAAAAACATAGGAAAGCCGAAATCCAAAAATTGAAAAATGGAGGACTCAAATCCAAACAGAAATAGGTAACCAAAATCAAAAATATTTACGTAATCTTCATGATGTTATTAGATCTTAATTTCCAGTTTTATTTTATAGTTTATTTCTAATCAAAGTTCAAAATGAATTGTAATGCAATTATAAGTAAATTACCGATTCTCGGATATGTTTTTGCCGTGAAACACATTTAATAAGTATTTGTTTTCTTGAGATAATAATGTAACCCAATCAATCAATTAATTATTCTAAATTAAAAAGAAAGATAAGAAAGATAACAGGGAAAGCAAATTTTACATGAAGTTAAAAAAGGAACTGGGTTGCAGAAAAAATGAATTAAAGTACAGATTTAACAATGGTACTTCAATGGCGAATTTTGACATGCTATAGGCGCATTTCAAAGAGTAACCCAAACAAAGAATCGTTAATTGTTGGCGGCTGTCTATCGTTAAATCTCCATATGCTACACGAACACCTCAATATGAAAAGCCCTAGGACTATGTGTGGTGAGGCACTCTTTAGCTCTCAATAACCATCCACAGCAAATGGCAAAGATATATTTTAAAACAAATACTTGGTTACCAATGAAGTCTTACTATTTTGAGTCCAGTGTAGAATACGCTTGTGAGGGATCAGAGTACATAGTCCAAAGACAAATTTCAAAAAAGCTACAAGATAAAAACGAAAGAAAGACCTGGAATCAAAAACTCCTTTAAAAAACAGGAATGGGATCAGGTGCTTCGGAAGGGTACGCATTCCTTGTCCTTCGCGCAACGCCCTTCATGATATATCAGTTTGCTGTATATGTGTTTCAATGAATAATTTTTCATCAGCATCATTGGAAACAACAAAGGAAGAGAGACCTAAAATATATTTATGAAGTACTCATATTCAAACAAATCGAAATAGTAAGCCAAATCAAACGGAAAGATTTCTATCATCTGTAATCTTCCGTTATTTCATTGATTAAATTTTGACGGAAAGTAAAAAGAGGTTTACAATATTATCAAAATAATCATATCCTCTTATTATCATTATATTTTGAATATTCAATCAACAAGCAAGAAAAAGTATAAAATAATAATTCTGAATTCTTTTATAATTAAATTAGGTACAAGAAGTATAGAACGAATGTTTGTGTTGTAATGAGCAGACAAAATGGGAAGTGGTGTTTGAGACACTGATTAACCTCCAAGATTAGGCTTAATATCAACCGATTGCCTTATAATAGACAAAGAAGGGAAAATAAACTTATTTTTCCAATGTATTTATATATGTTTTAACTAAATAAACAAATTTAAGACAGTACTTTAAATTACTTTCTTAGCAATACAAATCATCATTCTCATTACATATAAAAATAGGAGATGTGGCATGATTGTCAATGAGACAGCCAACCACCAAATGACAGTAGAATTTAACCTTTTGTTCTTTTTCTGCTATTATTACTATTGATTGTTTTCATTTCTTCGTGATCAGTATACGATGAACCATTGCCCTATTTTTCTTTTACAATAATTTGTTTTCAGTCCATGAGATATTTGTGCTTTTTATAATAAATTGTTCGAAATTATCCACTGGATAATCATCGTAGTTCGAAACATAGACAGCCAAAATGCCAAAAAATAAAAGTTTCAAAAGCGCCCCAAATACTACAACAAGGAACAGACGTTGTTGTGAAATGAACCCCATCTTAACCACTAGGGGTAACGTGAGTGCTTCAGTATGTCGTTCCTGTTCCACTTATTGATACCGTCGTATTTCTCGTCTGCAAACCTGGCAAACGTCGGGTATCCCAAACAATTGTACATACATTTCCCAATATTAAATATAATTTGTTAAATATGTTGTTATATATCACTATAAGTATCAATTTTGAATGATGTCAGTTTCAAGACAATGTCTGCAGGAATCATGTTTGACTCTTCCTATAAAATCGGATATTTACATTTTTAAAGAAATAAATTTTTATTAATTTCGCATTGCAAAGCTTTATTCTTTATGACGATTCCTATCCTTGAAGATTACTTTACCATTTGTTATGTTGAATTTTAGTTTGTCAGAACATGTATTTAACTTATTTTGGTTAGTTCATTTGGTTAAAGTACCATGCAAGCGCTTTGCACCCTTCAGCAAATATTTATGCGTTTTATACTTTTGCTAATTTTTAAGACATTTTGACATTGACAACATATGATACTGAGATACAATTTATCTTGTATCATCAAAAATCTATCTACATACTGTTAATATGTTTATTTAATACTAGAGCTATGTACAAATTGACAATTAAGCCTCGACATAATGCATGGTTTTAAATTAATTGAACTAGAAATACATAAATTACGTAAATACAGACAACAGAGTTTTTAATAATCATTTAACGATGTAAAGAGGCGTCTATAACAACATATTATATTTAATGAACCACGCTTGATTTGGCCGCATTCGATTTGTTTGGATCTGAGTACTCTTTTCCTATGTTTGAATCATGGATTTCCTTGTTTTGGTTATAATGCTGAAATGTTAGTTAATGAAATACGTGTAGAGCATAGAAAAGTTTACCATATTGGCAAACACGTATTTTAGTTATGTATACACGCATTCCGTCTATTATTCCTGGGAAGGAGTTTTTTTATTGGCTTATAGTAACTATGAAAGAATGTTAAATATGGACAACATAGAGGACATACAAATTTGGAAACCATTAAAAAAAAAAAAAAAAAAAAAAAAAAAAAAAACAACATAACACAAAAAGTAAAGTAAATTGATACATTATGTACGGACCACACCAAATCTATGCGTGCAAAAGTGGTTAACAGTTAAATCCTTGTTCTGATAGAAGAAAATCTACCGCATGTGTAATGGATTTATTTCATTTTAAATATTCTAAAAGGTCAGCAATGTGCACGTTTAAATGCAAATTATGCATGAAAGGTTAACCATTGAATACATAACAATCAAAATGGTAAGCCTTTACATGAAAAAACCCACAAAATACATATTATTAATACTTTTGGTATCAAAATGCATCTTAACCATTTCGATATCATTTCCTTCACATTATCTGGAATTGGTGAATACCCGTAAGATATTATTAAAAAATAATGAATTAAGAATTACATTGAATTGAACTTATCTTTATTTAGAAGATATCATTCATTAAATACAAAAGCGGGGGATTCTTCTTAATAAATGATTTGATATAATGAATCGTGCGTTTTTTAAGTTCGTGCAAATGCAAAGTAATGTCCCTTCGTAATCACTATACAGAATAACATTTTTTTTTATCATTCAAACTTAAAACAAAGCAAGGAGTAGAACCTCAATCCTTCCTATACCCATTTCCCCTTATACATAAAAAGGTATAATTTCTGTTGTTAAATTTCCTTTACAGACACAGAGTAGTAACTTCAAATAACATTTACGTCATGACTTTGATGAGAGACAAATTGGAAATTGTTGTTTGCTGAATGTATCAATTGTCACACTGGTTACCCGCTGTTGGCTTTATGGACTCAATGATAGTAGGCCGTCATTACATTCAATTGTCAATTCAAATTCTGTGTCAAAATACCATTTGATAGTTGACAAGTTTATTTCTGTTGCTCAGAGAGTTGCTCCTCAACGAAGTCATTACTCCAGGAATTTTACGGTCGATACCACAATATTATCGGCTGAAACGCAATATTCGTTTCAATAATGTATTGTAGATTGTAGATTTATCCGTTCACTTTCTCCGCCTCGAGATTGTTATCACTTCAAACTTTCTCCTTTACTTTTAAATGGCTAATACCGGATTGGAGAATGGACAGTGCGGTAGGGTGTCTTTAAAAAAGCAGGAGCTGCTGACCTACAGAACTCCTGGTTTTTTGGTGGGGTCCGCATTGTTTACAGTTAGTTTTATATGTTCACTATCTTTCATGATCCGTCTTGTTAGTGTTCTCGAGATTGCACTGTCTGTCGACTTGTCCTATTTTGTCTGGTCCATCGGTTTTCTTTCGCCTCCTCCTGTTACCTTACTATTTTGAAAATTAACTGTATTGATTAATTAGGTCATATAATGATTTTTGGTTGAACATTAAGCTTTTCCTTTGATACCACGGTGACCTCAATATATGAAATAATTACACTTGAGTCAACAGTAAAAACAATGATTCACGTTTTTTTTTACATTTTATAGAACTTTTTGCGTGTTCATCATTTTAAATTTCTTGAGCGTGTTGTTGATTTGCCTGATTTATAAGGAAGCATATTTTTGCATTTCTTTGTTGTGTAACCAGTCTACTGTTTTATCATTAAATGCAATATCATATTGTAGACAGCATAATCTCCCCAAGCAATGTATATGAATTATCAACTTTTACGTTAATCTTTACATTATCCATCAGAACGTGCTCTCATTGTAAAATACGCGAGAACGACTTGGTGAAATCAGTTAACATCTTCTATCAGCAAGCCATATAGGAAGTTTGAAAATTGTTTCCGTATTTAAGTGATAATTAAGTGTCCACACATACATTTGAGAGTTTAAAGTTATAAATCATGGCATCATTATGTAAAGGGTACGAAAGGGTAAAAAATACTCCAACTCTATATAAACGATCAATATTATATGGAAATCTTACTTGTCGCATGCAAAAATAACAGATATTCGTGTAAAACTACCGGACATCGATACAAAGAGAACAGACGCCAAGCGAATGTAAAATGTAAAATTAACAGGCACAGCTACTAATGTAAATTACACATTTGAGTGCGCAATCGTGTATGGTTTAATCACTTGAGACTGAAACCTGCAAATCGATCGGCGCCATATCAGTAAACATGGCCGAGAGGTCAGAAAGTGTGGTTATCAGAGCTTATATGTTTCTTTGGTGTTAACTTCTTCAAAGCATTATATTTCATTTCCCCATGACCAAGGAAATCCAATTGTATTTTAAAAGCTATGTTCGCAGTTCTGGAGAAATCTTTGATATTTCTCATTCATTTTTTAAGATTTTCCAAGAAAAATAAAAGTTATTAAAATATTTTATAAATTTACCAAATTCTGCTTGCCTAACTATTGATAATAAAAAGCGACGAAATAATATAATCATACAAAAGGATGGAGAAAAGCAAGGGTATTATATAAAACACAAAAACGTTATCGGAAGATATTCTGATTTGTTTTATAAAAAACATAATGATGAAGAGATCTATTAAGAATAAGATTCAGCTCAGTTCTTTAATTTAACTTTCATGTTATACATGTCAATTCGACGAAAAATTGATATCTTTATTACATCTACGGAGACAATTTCCAATAAATTTTTATCTTATTTCGATGAAGCTCTGTTTTACAGCCAAATTTTACTTAATAAACAAGAAAATGTTGTTCTTATTTTTTTTTTTTTTTGATAGACCTAGAAAACCCTTCATATATTTGAATTAAATGCGCTTTTGGGATTGATCCAACGTTACTTAACAAAAGTTGTTTTATTGTCTTTTAGATACCTTGATATTGTGCTATTTTAAAACACAAATTACTAGCACAACCTCGAATTGATGAATACTCAAAACAAAAAGATTAAAATTATGCTATATTATGATAACTTTTATTGTAAATGGAATTCGAAGATACCAAAGGGGCAGACAGAAATCTTTAAGTCGGAAGACAGACAAGACCATGACCAACAAAATGAAACGAAAGACAAACATAGACCAGACAACACTACACTGAAAACTAAAGCTGGAGTAACACAAACCCTACAAAAACCAGGGTGAGTTCAGGTGCTCCGGAAGGGTAAGGTAATAGGCCGAATAGACAATACATATGTAAAAGGCCGAAGTCGGCAATACAAATGTAATAGACCGAAGTAGGCAATACATAGGCCGAGGTATGGTAAAAAAAATTTATATTCAGTTTTACAGAACTCATTTAGTAGAGGTTGTATAGTCTACAGGGTTAGGGTTTACTAACATCTACAGTTTGCTCAAAGACCTTTAATAATAGATAAATACTAACAACAGAAGAATAAATTATAATACCTATCACGTAGTAGTTATTTTTTTCACTCATGTTAAGTAATTGAATTTCTAGACTCAGTCCAGCTCAGGAAGCTCACTCTACAGTTTTATTAAATCCCTGACGTCATTGAGGACAGAGGATGCCTTCCGGTATGGAGAATATCACAAGGCTGTTTCTAGTGACAACATATTCTCGTTTGTCCGAGAGTTTGATGGTGTGACTGGGTAATTAGACAAATTTGTTTATAATCGTTTGTGTATTTTTTGCTTTATTTTCAAAATCATATTTTGGTTTATGTTAAAAACAAAATATGAAACATAAAAATAAGAAACAGAAGTAAATGTCATAAATACCATAGTACCTCAAAAATATCAATTTTGAAAATTTCAAAATCTAGATGTCCCCAAGGTGTTTATCAATGAAGAAAACCCGCTTTGTGATGAGCAAAAATGATATGTATTGTTGAAATATTTTACCAAAGAAAACGAACATTTTCTAACAACAGTTTAATGAATCTACTTGTGTTTTACATATCATCAATGTCTTATTGGTTATTTTAGATACTTAGTTGCCATCAACTTTGGAAACAAGGCAGAAACACATGATTACACGTCATATCATGGTACAATACAGTCCCCGGCATCAACTGTTCTCACAACAGGAAGTGACGTCGGTTACGCTGTGGAAGATGACGTGAATACTGACTCCCTAAATTTGGGCCCACTGCAAGGAATTGTGGTGTCATGGGATTACAAAGCAAAAGAACTATAAAAAGTTTTAGACAAATTATATCTGCAATACTTCTCTTAGTTCGTTCAAAATATTATATAATATTACCCTTCTAAGAAAGATAATCCGTCGATATGAATCGATTTAACAAAAATTTCTAAAAGCCAACCATTAGTAAAAATGTTCTTGTTAAGTTTGAACTGTGATATCTAATTGCTTATCTTTTAGCTTTATGTTTTTTCTTATACATTTTAAATATATTTTCAAAAGCCAAAATAATTAAATGAACTTTTAAATCATATGATGAATTTTAGTTATTTCCTTTTACTTTTTCCTCACACATATTCTTTAATATTTAATATGTCTCTTGAATGGAAGATATTCAGTAAACATATTTTTTTTCTGTTTATAGCCAGAAATATTAATTATGTGTATAAATTGTGATATACTACTTACAACTGTCTAGTTGATTAGAATTCGATGTACACAGTGATTTTTGTGTAAACCTACCATGTTGTTGTATAAAATTATTCCATAAATTTTTTTCGAATATCTTGTCGATAAATTAGGGAGAGAAGTCGAGTGGTCAATGAAGAAGTCATTACTCTCGTCAGGAAAGGGCAATTAAAATGGGTGCATTCTTGTACATTATAAAAACATAACTATAAACCCCATAAAAACATAGATATGGCCATGTGTCCCTGGGACTCCACAGGTCCAAGATTTTTAAGGACAAAAATACAAAACATAATCAAAAGGATTAAAAGATGTCACATTCAAAAGGTTAAAACAAACCAAACGTAAAATGAAATACTGTACAACAAAATAAAGTGAAAATTTTTGTCCAAATTTTAGACCTAAAGGTTTTTTCAAGATAAGATTTTATTTTTGTTTTTAGTCTTTATACAACATTTATTTTCTTTTGTATAAACACACGATCTACTTACATAAATACAGAGGACCAAGCTGTATATCCCATATTTAAAAGAAAGAATATGGAATGGTTTTCATAAAAATTCGTAAGTCTAAGATTGGTCGTAAGTATAGAAACTTCAAAGGAATGCATATTGTGACATCATAATTTACGACAGAAATTACACTTACGACATTTTGTGAAACTGACAGATGGAATATATGCCAGAAAAACACAATATACATCTTTCAGGATTGTGTACTGCATAGTTCTCGTTAAGATGTTGCCTTTAGTTCACTAGATTTCAGTGGGGCACGAAACAAGTTCTTTAAAAATATTGCCCTGCATTTCTTTCTTTTATCAAACAGATTTGTAAAAAATGGAAAATCAACGATTGAAAATGCCTTAGTTACACTGCGTACGAAGTGCCTTTCTAAATTAACTTTCATCAGTACGCTCGGGACCAAATATTGGAAGACAGACAATTACGTGCAGGCGCGTAGAGATAGTGGCCTACTGTATAACGGTAAATTTGTGGTCAGACTTAAAAATATAAGAATTAACAATATTGGATATTGTCCCACTGCCGTTACTACAGATCCGTACCTATAACAGTTAACTAACATCTATTGTGACTAAACACAAGCTTTGCTACTATGTTTGTCTTTCATTACATTTTTGCAGTCATGGTTTTGTCTGTCTATTGTTTGATTCCTGTCTGCCCCTTTTGGTATCTTTGATTTAATATAGAATTAAATCTTATTTCTCCAATAATAAAGTATTTGAATCTTCTATCTATATTGGTTTTTTTTTCGGAAACATATACATTTGTAACATCCTGTCAGTGTCGAGGTTTTGTGCGTCTAGGGTGGTTTTAATGTCTTACAAATGAACAGAAATCGTAAGTTGAAAATGTTCATTTATTATATAGAGATTTTTTCCATCTGACACTTGTAAAATTATATTCCCGAGGTTATTTACCAACCCAGTTGTGAAATTTATCGCCTATAGTTTTGCAGGAATTTGCATTTTTTTTTAGATACTAAACATCTAAAATAACGGAAAGACTTGGAAATGTTTTGCACGTAGTAAATGTCATTGCCACTAAAGATGGGTTCCTACTTGAATTTATTTGGAAATAAGTAATTCTTTAGTATACAATAAAGTATTGTTATACATTTTAACAAACATTATGATTGTGTAAACATAAGAATATGGTCGCGTTAATCAAACGAATGCCTCTGTTTTTGTTTTTGTGTCTTCACCTCCTCCAAAAAGTCTCATTTTTAATCTAGTATAACAGTCGAAGCAGAGTCAAACTCGGACCTTCCAAAAAACACAGATTAAGAAAAAATAAGGGAGGTCATCGCCAATAAAAAATTTTCCATTCAAGTACTACCTGAAACATTATTTCTCAAAAAGATAAACCCTTAGCAATATTGTTATTGACCATATTTGTTACACCAGTAACACGTCAATGACAGATAATTTATTTATCTTGCACTGCACGCGGCAATTAAAATGTTATTGTCGTTCTTTCTTTATTAATGATGTCATTTGTTTCTATTTTTCATTAGCTGATTGTTTCGAATATCTGTATATCTTAATTATAAATCTAATTGTTCCAAATGTAAATACAGGTAAACATCAATCAGAAACTATAGAGATTCTGGCAGGTAATTTGCATTGTTCTGATAATCAAACGTCCTATAATTTACACTTGTTAGCAATAAGACCTTATCGTTTATAGGAATAGCGAGGTCAATTACTAACTATTCTTCCAGTCTTAAGAAGTTCCTGTGTCGGAAATAAACATTCATATATTATAGCAGGATATATATATATATATAAACGGCATATCATATTTGGCACATGAGTGTAGATGAACCAAAACCCTGATATGACCTTGAACTTTGACTTCAAAGTCATATTTAGAATTTTTTGTCATTGCATCATGCCCAGTCACAATTATTTGTCTTTACATTGACATAACATATTCGGCTAATAGGAAGATTGAAAGAAATTCATTTCCCAGATATGACCTTGATTTTGACCTAATTTAGAGGTTTTTCTATCTAATTCAAAGGCATACCATATTTGGCGCAATGGCACATTTTCATGAGATGATGTGTTGTGTACATAAATGACCCCAGTATGACCTTGACCCTTGATCTTTTCTTTTAGTCTAGCTCAGCTTTTTTGGCCATTTAATATGGGATTTTCATTTTGTGTGTGGATGAATCATCATGAGAGGAGGTGTTGCACACATTACTAACCAGTATATTGACATATCTTCATGTACAGGAGGTGTTGCACACATTACTAACCAGTATATTGACATATCTTCATGTACAGGCCTTAACATCTATTGATAAAAAGTTTTCATTTTGTAGTGTGTAAGTTAGAACTTTTTTGTCTTTTTACACTTCCAATTTACGGAATGGGACATCTTTTTAGTTTCTTCAACATTAAATTCACCAATATGTGGGGCTCCACTCTCGCCGTCTAATTTTGGTAATGAAGCTTCATTTACCAGAGAAGATCCCTTTGATGGGAACCATGCAATTGTCAAACCGATACGATTTCCCTTCCGATACAACAAAGATCAACGATTAGTCTCGTATGCCGTTTATGTTTCATAATATTCATTAATTGAAATAGCATTGTCACAAAACTAAAATGATATTGAGTCTATTGAAAGGAAGAAAATTTTTTTCACAGGAGGAACTACTGGTATCTAAATTATAGCATTTGCTATTCAAGGCTTCTAAAATAGTGAAATTTCTCAAGGTTGTTCATGATTTGCTTTTAACTTAAGTGGTTTTCAAGCAAAAAATGTAACATAAAGCATGATTTACTGTAACATTTACACGTGTTATGACTGCACTTATGCCTAATTAAACTTAATATTAATTGATATAAAATCGCTCTCTGATTTTATTAACTACTTACATGTTTAGAATTAATTAATTGGAGCAAAAATGATTTTATCAGATCATATATTTATTCACACACACACAGTATATATATTGTTACAACTTCAAACATCAGACACGACGAGGAAGGTATGTTATCTTACTCAGACACATTATTCTAATTCCGAGTTGACCAGTTTTTGCCTTTACACCCTAATGCAGCATCTTTCTTGAAAAAGCATCAGTTACTATTTTAATGTCGTTGATATGACCCTGCTGGAATCGTACACAATACAAAATTACCAATGTTAACTAAATATGGAAAATTTTGGTATGCTATATGTACATTTCAAGGAGTAACATCTCATCTTCTTGAACCGAAGCATAGGAAGTCAAAGATTTAAATATAGCAAAAGAAGCTATCAAATCCAAACAAATTAAAATGGGAAGACAAATCTGACAGCAGGGACAACTACTAAGTGCATTACTTTTCGATGCCTTAAAAATGGCCATCCCTACTCGAGTCAACACAACCACCGAGACCACCAAAATACGAAATATACATTCCCACAGTCGTCAACAAATGACAAATTCTCTACCTCACTCTGGTCAACACAACCACTTTTGTTTTCTTTTTTCTTGGGCAAAATACAAAATAAACATTTAGTCAATTCTGTACCCAATTTGCCACGAACGATCAAAAATGATAAATTTGGGCTATTTTTTTCTGTCCAAAAATACTTCTCTTTTATTTTATAGGCATTCTTTTATATTAAGGGTCCAGAAGACAAAGGAATGTAGGGAAAATTAAAGCCATAGAGGTATTTTCACAACCAAATATCAACTGGATATTAGACTTGTTCATGTTGTAAGCTTGTTATTTGTTTGTTTGACAACATCGTCTGAGATTCATAGATAATCCCGGAAACAAATTAACAAAAGTAAATTACAGTTCATTGTTTGTACACTTTGATAGTCATATAACCAAGTCTTGCAGTTGTCTTGGTTTGTTAATATGATAATATATCTATTTCTTAGAATGTATCAGAGTTGTTATTAAATAAGAAACCAGTCGATAAGAAAGGTTTAAAAGTAGAGATTCTTGTTACAATTACGCTCTAGTAACGTGGAAATCGTGTGGAAAGCTTGGACAGATTTAATCTTAAAATCAAAGACTGAGTGGATTTAATAAAGTTTTGATATAAACATGAATACGACATAAGTTTTGTGTGTCGATAATGGCTATTATATTTTAAATGTAGTATTCCTGTCGGAAGTGATGCTAACCTATGCTCCAATAAATCCGGAACAGAAACGAGCCATTCCCGTGTGAATTAAACATAATTGGTTATTGATATTCAAGAACTATTTTACAAAATTGAATAGAATAGTTACTCATTCTTAGAACTGGTTTCTAGAGAACAAATATACAGAAGTATACAAACATTTGAAAATGTACCACAATGATATAACTTCTTCAGAACCTAAAAGCCAAGAGGTATAGACAAAATCTCTGTCACTAACCTCTGTTGCTGCTATGAAATTGGAATTTTCAATACTGTTTATTACGAAAAAGCAATGTTTTTATTGCATGTGTAAGAAACTTAAGGATATATCTACGTATACTATCAAATTTGAGGACTGAAATTTTCTAGACGCTTTACCTCTGAACCAGCAATCGTCACCAATTACACATAATAAGAAATAGTAAAATGTAATATTATGTGAATTTTCATATTGTAATTTCTTAAATTAATTAAGCTTAATTTAATAATTCCGTGTTCCACTGTAAGTTCTGTTCCGATACAGATTTGATCTTTTTCTTCCTACCTCTACAAAATGGATTAAACCAACGTTTTATTGAGAACAATATTTTAAAGTAAATATTTTCAAGACACTGTTTTACCATATTCTTGTTCTGTGATTATTCTTCTATTAAAGTGTTCAAACTGAAATTTATAAAACTTCCACGCAGCATAGTTAAGGAACCGTCCGGTGCTTTTCCGGCCGTTCGTCTCTAAAACGTCGGTTCTTAGACGAATCCTACCTTTGACGTAATTCTTGCCCTTTCATTGGTTATTAACGTTGGGAGAAAATGAAAACGTAGAAACTCA
>JARWCS010051315.1:0-16105 GCA_034783895.1 Geukensia demissa
CATCATCACTCATCATTAATATGCTCTCGTCCTGAATATGCATGAAATATTTGCCACTGGACGTTAAGCACCATTCAGTCAATCAATCAATCAATTAAACAAGCCTGCATGAAAATCCAATAAGACTTAATGAAAATTAGAGGAGCTAGTAAGCTTTATTCTCAGCAAGCTGCCTAATATAAATACTAAAAGCAAATACTTTCTGCTATTAAATGTACATGTAACAAAACACAATGACAAACCTATGACCACAATTCCTTGCTTGGGACAGGCACATGAGACATATGCATATTTTTGATTTCTACATGTTTGCTGTTTATGATCATTGAAAATTTTAAATTTTAAAATAAATGGATGTAAATAAATCTCCAACCAAATGAAATTATGCTGATGTTATGTTCATCAAATTAATTGTTTAAATGTAATTACAGGTTCACTCTTCCAACAAGTGGGAACAGGTTGATTTAGGTGATGATGATAGGAAAAAAAAATTTCTAAGACTTATGGGAGCCAAAAAGGTACATTCAGAATGCTTACATATTTTAGTTAATATTAATCTGTTCATGTGTTTGATTGTAAGGCAAAATCTATCATTGTAGATACAGAAACATATATGCCAAGAGAATGGCAACTTCATGAGATCTTCAGCTATCACCCTGCCCTCCGAAATTTTATGTTATATTCTATTCTCAAATAAAATGGCCATATAATTCCAGAAATGACAAAAGATATATAAAAAATTGTCTTATTCAGTATGTGAAAGTAAGTTCACTTTTAATTGAGCAATTTTATATTCCTTTTATTTTGATATTGAAAAATAAGTACATGTATCAAAAGGCAGTGTGTGACCTCAAATTCTTACAATGACAAACTTAATACATACTTTTTGATTATCCAAATTTAGACAGCATTGAATTTTTTGGTGTGAAAATTTAATGGCCAGCTTTATTATTCTGCTTAGACAATTACTTTCTGGGTACAACACAGTTTATTGTGATTGAATATCTCTATCAGGAAAAAAGTAGTTCCGAAAGTAAGGCAGGGTTGTGTCTTATCTTCATTACCACTGGTAAACAGATTATTGAAGGAGTTGTATTAGATGTCTCTTGTAGATGTAATAGCCAATGCCTATATCATAAACAGAAAACAGAAAATAGGAAGGTCTGCCCTTATTTGAACAGTTACATAGATATACATGAATATACTTTTACAAAAAATATCTGTATAATAGTAATGAAATTGTGCAATTTATTAACCCAATAATAATTTTTCAGCTTCATTTGTGTAACAGATTCAAACAAAAGCATGACAAACAAAGCAGTAATTTATTAAAAAAAATAATTGGTTTCATACAAATGCAGTTATGTTCTTATTTATATATATTATAATTTGCATAAACAGATTTTTTCTTTATATACATCATTTTCAGAAAGAACACCATGGAAGATTTGTGATAGGAGAGGATAAAGTTAATCCACATGATAGAGATAGTATGTATATCTTGTGAATGTTAATAACCATTATTAAATTATGAATGTCAGGCCATTACAAAATTAATTTTCTGGTGATCAGGCCTTTGTCTTTTTTGCATGACCCAATTAAAAAAATAAGGCTTTCATGACTTTCCTATGTAATATGACTACCCATCAGATTCTTATACAATATATAAAAAATATATGCCCTCTCCCTTGTCATTTTTCACAGAATTTATCCTGAGAACTAAAAAAATAATTTTGCAGAACCTGAACAAGTTAGTTGATAAGGTTAAAGAACTTTATCAGTAGGAAAATTTATTCATTTAATCAGATCTATTTTTAATATGACATGGTGGAAATTACAATAATTAAACCTCACATGTTGAGTTTTGTTTGTCATAACAACATGCAAAGGAATTCCATTTTCTAATCTCACTTTATAGTTGATAGCCAAAGATTCATTGACAATGTCAGTATATTTTCAAAATTCACAGTATTTATACAATTATTGGAAAAAAATTAATGCTAAATTAATTTTTTTCTATATTTCCTGTACATGAATAACATGTGCCACAATTTTTCAGCCAATTTTTTTAGTCCATTTCTTGTTTGAACTTAATGAAATTTTCACTAATTAGTTCACCTGACCAAAGGTCATGGAGCTATTACCATCACTTGGAGTCTGTTGTCGTCCATTGTCTGTCGTTGTCGTTAACATTTTGAAAACAATCTTCTCCTCTGAAACTACTGAATGGATTTGAATGCAACTTTGTATGATTGTTTCTTAGGGTACTCTGCACATAGTTTTTGCTTCGATTTTTGATCCATAGAAAAACATGGCTGCCGTTACTAATAATAGAACATGGGGGTCTGACAGATGATTTTGGCATAAATTTCAAGAACCTTTAACTTCAGCCAAATTCTGACATAGGGTAAAAGTGTTCAGCATGATGATTCTATCTGTATTGAAATTTTTGTGGGAATCCCTTATCTATTGTTGAAGTTATTGCCCTTTTTAGACGTTTTTAAGGCAAATTTTGAAGTTTAAAGTTTTAAAAATCTTCTCCTCTGAATGGATTCAAATGAAACTTTGTATGATTGTTTCTTAGGGTATTCTGCACAAAGTTTAAAGCCTTTAGTCTCAAAGATGAGTTTTTTGTATTATACCTTTAAAAGTGAGCAGAAACAAAAGGTTTTGACCATCAGAGCAGTTGAGTACAAATTATTTGTAATTATTATAAGGTAAGCGGGGAGTTGAGCAGACACAAACATATTTAACCCTGCCACATACTTTATGTCCCTGTCTCAAGCCAAGAATCTTTAGTCTAGTGGATGTCGGTGTTTTGTTTTACTCTTATTTGTTTATATTGTAAAATAAATTGGCCAATAAGTGTTATAAGTTTTTGGATGAAATCTTATTTTTCATCAGAATTCAATGTTTTTTTCTAGTCATTTTCGGTGTCCAGCACATTCCTGTGTCTAAACTTAACCAATTGTTTATTTATGCAACTTTCATATGTTAAAGTGCTGCACTGGAAAAGCACCTCAGTTCTAAAAATATTTTAGATAAAAAAATTCAATGTGGTGTTTTTATGGCATACCTGAAAAAGCTTTGTGCATTGAATGACACTAAATCTTGCATGTTTTAAATTTGCAGGTTTAAATGAAATAGTACTAGAGCCTGCAAACTTTGCTTGTTTATAATCCTGTTTCATAATGTTTATCAACCAATGAAATGTTGCAGGGGTACACCCCTAGCATTTTAATGAAAATATGTAAATGTGAAACATGAATTAAATCAAACATACTGTAAATGATGTGAAGATGTTTGTTTCCATTTATTTTTGTGTTGTTTGTTTCGTAGGTCCAGAAAGTGAAATAGAAGAAAAACTTGAGGACCAGTTCAAACAGGGAATTGAGCATAAATTGTCAGGTCCTAAAAATCACATAGGATTAGGATTTCATGAGGATCCCAAAAAGATATCTGAAAACTCAACAGAAAGTACTAAAAATGAAAAGGGGAGTGATGAGACAACAGATGAAAAAGTAGCAGAAAAACATAAACTTGATGAAAAGACAGATTCTGATATCTCAGTGAAAAAGAAAATGATGTATAATTTTGTTAAAGCTAGTGACTCATGAGAGGCCAGGGACTGCAAAAACCATTGTTTAATTTCATCATCATGTATGCAAGGAGAAAATGTTAAGGAAAATTAGTCATTTGATTTTAATAAATGTTCTTTACATTATTAACTTGTAATCTTTATGTTTACCCTTCAGATTAACGTAGAAATTTCATTCACTACGCTTTGATTGAATTTGATTTTCTAATTCCATTTGTTCATAGTTGCCCTAAAGACAATAGGTATTAGAGTCTTTTAGGGAATAAACATGGTACCAAAGCTGTAATTGCCATCTGTGCAACTTTTATAATAAGGCTCATTTAGGTATCTATGATAGTCACCGGGAAACCTTTATGAAAAACAAATATTTTGAAGGTAAAATTTTGAATATGTGTTATAAACTTATGTAAGATATGGGTTCTGTCTTTCTGGCATATATTCCATATTCTTTCTTTTAAATACTATTAGGGAGTTTTTCCTAGTGCTGTGTGGAAGTCGTTAAAAGCTTTCCTATGCTCTTATTTATTTTTGGTACTGAAATTTGTGTTGAAAAGATACAGTTTACATCTTTCCAAAATTGAAATTTGTAAAATTCCATAGTAACTGTCTTTATTTTGGCTTATCGATGTGTTTTACAACATGAACTGTATATTTCATTTGTCCACGAATGAAGCTAGAGTTTCATTGAGTTTTACTGATCATCCTATTTTTGACATCATCATATCTGATGAAGGTAAATCCAGAAAAGGGCTTAAAACACAGTTAAATTTGACTTTTGAATATTTGTTATAAACATATGGAAGATGTATATGATGTCTTTCTGGCATATATTCTATATTCTTTCTTTTAAAAAACTAAGATACTGTATAACCTTGGGTCAATTTACCACTCTTAATTGTGTTATACCAATGAAATTTCAGGACTTGTTAGATTTAGGTATGTACCACCTTGAAGAAAACAATAACTTACACATAACCTTTGGTATAAAGCAGACTTTGTGTAAGACAAAAACTGTATCCCTGAATTACTTTGAGGTCCAGGACATCTAAATCTGTATTTGTAAAACCTGGTTTAAATCCATGAAACCTCATAACAAGTTACATTTAGATATCTAACATAATCCCAAGAAAAAAAAGTTAAAGGAAACTTTAAAACGAGAAGTCAATTTTCTTCATTAAAAAAATGATGACTTTGAGTGATAATGAGGTCAAGATCATCAAAATTGAGAAGCATATGATGGACATACCTCCTTTACTTATAGTAAAGTGAATAAAAAAAATAAATGGAAGACTTTTGATAAAGACTTCCCCTCTCTGTAAGAAATTTATATAACATTGCTTGATTGATTGATCGAATATTGCTTAATATCCAGCAGCAAATATTTCATGCATATTCAGGGTTACAGCTTATTATTGAATGATGATGATGAAGGAACCCTGCTTTGTACAAGACTGACATGCTGAGCTGTATTTTTTTAGGGCTAGCCCACAAGAGCAACAGTGGGAAGACATGCCACTTTACCCAGACACATTATTATGACTCTGGGCCAACCAGTCTTTGCTCTTACTCGTTAATGCTGCAATCTTAGTGGAGAAGCAGCAAATACCATTTTTAATTTCTTTGGTTTGACTTGGCCAGGTTCGAACCAACAACCTTCTACACTAGAGGCGAGCACGCTAACCATTACACCACTGAGGCAGTGTATATCATACAACTATTGCATCTATTAATCTATCAAGATATAAATCTGATGAAGATTTACAGTTGAACTTCCACAGACCAGCACATCCAGACTATTGGAAAAGGGGGGCCCACTCTTTGTGAACATCTTGATTCATCAATTTTCTCCATTTATAATTGAGATTAAGACTAAAATTTACACCAAACTTATCATTACCCCCTGGATCTGTCCCCGCAGACAGTACCACACCAAAATATTGTTGACTTATCATGTACAAAAATTTAAACCATGGTCCCTGAAATGTTAAAATGAGGTCACATAAACCAGGGTCTGTCCAACATTGTGGGCCACCAAGGAGCTAGTTTCACTCACCTAATACCACACTGCTTATTACATGATCAAATATGAAGTAAAGTCTGTATGATGTCAAACTGGCACCAAGGACAAAAAATTCCTGGCTGTATCATGAAAGATGACTTTCATATAGGACCAAGAAAGGATCATTTACACAACAAATGTCTATCAGCTTGGGAGTTAGAATGGTTAAAAAATTTGTTTAAATTGCTCACAAGGTAGCATTCACATACTGGGTATTTAAGTTCAGCTGTGGTAGTCATCTTGAATTTCCAAAAGGAATCAAAAACATGATTTATAAATCATTGACAGATCATGTCATTTCAATTGGCACATCATATTTCAGTTGAGAAAGATTTGAAAAAAAGTACTCAAAGGGTCCTATGTTAAAGTTGGTCCTGTCTTTTTTTAATTTCTAACCAACATCAGAAACTTAAATTTTGTAGAGGTCATATATCCAAGGATTATTTCAACTAACTGTGCAGTGACAGACAAGAAAACATACATTTCACCTGGGGTCCAATGTGAAACTAAGATTGCCTATGGTGCCATCTCAAACTACTCCTCTGAAACCGCTAGGCCAAATGGAACCAAATTTGTCAGGAAGCCTCTATAGAAGGTCCTTTATAAAGTTTTCTTTTTTCATCTTGATTGGACAAAAAAATGGCTGCCATAGTTTCTGATTGGCTGATACACTAAAAAGTCTTCTCTGAAACTGCTTTGCTAAATGGGGTAATATTTGATGTGAAGCATCTACGGAAGGTCCTTTGTAAAGTTTTCTTATTTCATCCAAATCGAATAAAAACATGGCCGCCATGGAGATATTCTCAATTCTGACTGGCTGATACACTAAAAAAATCTTTAACTTTGAAACAACTTGGCTAAATGGAATGATATTTGACAGGAAGCATCTATGGAAGCTCCTTTATAAAGTTTAAAAGTCCTCATTTCATCCTGATTGGACAAAAATATGGCCAACTTTGACAAATCTTGTTTCGGATTGGCTCCCTTGTAACCAGTTACGGTAGCCATTTTTTTTTTTATTTGACATAGAACATCTATGTTCATTCTTTTATAAAGATTCCTCATGTAGTCTTGATCAGGCAAAAACATGGCCACCATGGACGATTGGTGTTTCTGACTGGCTGATGCATAAAAAATCTTCTGCTCTGACCACTTGGACAAATGGAACAATATTATGCAAGGACATTCTTAAAGTTTGCTTATTTCATCTCAATCATGGCTGCCATGGATGGTTCTTGTTTCTAGTTGGCTGATGGATTAAAAAAATTTCCCTAAAACCACAGGTCACATGGAAAAAATATTTGACAGGAATCATGTATGGGAAATTCATTATAAAGTGAAACAACAATCATGGCCACTATTGGTCATTCAATATTTGTTTTTGGTTGCCCCTATGTCAGGTGAACGATACAGGCTCAGCCTTCTGATCCTCTAGCCATCTTGAATGTTGATCAACATGAAAACCAAATTTTGGTAGAGAACCATCCAAGTATTATTTACAAAACAAACAACATTGTTTCTGATGAGAAGAAACTTCAAATATGGTCCATGTCAAACTAAGTGCATCCTAGTGGTCATCTTGAATTTCCTATCAGTAGGTAAAGCACAACTTTGTGGAGTACCATCCCAGTATCATTCATACAACAAATAATGTCAATTGCCTTAACAGTTGTAGATAAAAAGAAATTTATATAAAAATGAAATGAGACCAGACATGTGACACATCTAAGACTTAGTCAATTAAAACTTACGTCCTATAAGTGATAGGCTACAGTGATCTGTATATGTGAGTTTAAATTAACTACTTAGACCAACTGGCCACCAATGGGTTGAAAGGCGCTTTTTATTTCTCTCTACATCATGAATAAATTCAAATTGGTTATTTCCTTACATTCTCTTCAAAAAACCATCAAATATTAATTGTAGTGCCCTCCCCTCCCTCTCCATTACAATCATTTTTATTTTTCTAGAACACCCCTGAGAACTTAAACTTGGTTTAAAAGGCCAACAGATAAGTGAGGTGTTAACACCATTGTCATCATGGGAACACCTATTCCTTCTGTTCATGGCAGGTCTGACATCAATGAAATCAAACAGAAAAAATTCAAATATTTATTAGATAACTTGGAATGCATTTTACTCTAGCTTCAACAAGATGAAGAATTTCCATAGTACATATTTGTATTATAGAACAACAATCACACTAAAACAAAGAGGACAGACCAATGAAGAGATTGTTATCCTGAGTGTGTACAGCCAGTGATCTAAGTCATTACAGTTCTATCTTGATAAATTTAATAGCTCTAATGATTTCTCCTACCACTTTCTTGTTCCGTTTGGAGCCCTTTCCATGTTTTTGAACCTTGATTACACATACAAATCATTTTAACTAGAACAATTTTTAAGTGGTCCCTAAAGAGGCTGAGCTATCAAAGTTTGAAAGTTGATTTACTAATTAATTTTTTTCATTAAAACAAAAATATTCTTTCAGAATTTTTTAGTTCAGTTTCAAATAAAAATCAACAATTATATATGCATGGTTGGAACTTCGCATTCTATATTGTTGTTTGCACATATTTTATTCCTAGCTATCAGTATAAAATTGATGTGTAAACAACTCCAACCCTTGGTAACAATTATGGCTACTGTGAATTATTTCTTAGTAATAAATAATATGAATGATAAGGAAGGGAGATGTAACACAGCTAACTTTACTTTTTTTAAGATTTAACATTTACCAAATCCACAACTCATGTCCACATTTGCCTTCCTATATGACCACATCAATTAGTGGAACATCCTTAACAAAAACTAAACATAAAATTATAAGACCTGTGATCACTGGCATTACTGATCATATCAAATAACCAACTTGCATATAAATATATCATTTTTTGTTCATAATAAATCATTAATGCTAAAATTCATCATATGTACAAAAAGCATTTCATGCACAAGTAAAGTAGAGACATATACTATCACATGACTACTTAATTGGCACCTAAAATAATTTGATGATGGACTGAACACCCTGGTGAAATGGTCAAAAACACAATGCTTCAAATATGCATATCCATAATTATGTATCCTGTGTTGTATGCAATTCTTGCTTGCCCAATTAGCATTTTTAAATAGCTTTCTTTACAAAAATGTGTTCTCTTTTCTGCAACTTTTAATGGCTAGCCTTTTAAAACTGGCCACAGATTATATATTCCTGATCTTATACACTAGTAAGTGGAAGCTCATTCATTTAGACTAAACCTGTTTTGTGACATAATCAATTGCATCAAATTTATTTATAACTAGATAACCGTCTATATATTTTGTTTCTTGCCAAAGAAATAAAGTATTCTGTTGCAATTCTTTTAGTTCACCAGACCAAACAAATAAATTAACCATGGTACAAACAACATTGGAGTAAATAACAGCCCATTGTTGTTAACTACTATATTAATGTATTATATTTTTATAGTATATTACAATGCTGAAATACCGTCTTGTTTCTCAAAATGAAAATAAAAACTGCTATGGAGGTGTGCCTAAAAATAAGCAAAATCGTACCATTCACATAAACACCCATCATTGAAATTCCATTTTATTTGGATTACAACTGACTAGAAATATTAAATTCAGACTTATAAAAAGAATTCTATATTCTTTTTAGAATGTTAAATTCCATTAATCCATCTGTTAACCTAAAACTTGAGCTTTCCTTTGTGAAACATTTCAGATATTCAGACCACACTTAACCCAATGTATTTCAAAACAACCTGGATATTTGGTAAGCAGGCTAACCCTATAACATTGGCAAAGAATGGTGGATTTATCAATATATACTGTATATTTTGATCATGAATATAGACATTAACAGTATTGGTCCATCCAGAAACATAAATTTCTAAAATAATGTTACCATATCACAATTCATTTAATTCTTAAAAAATCTTACTTTAGCTAACAAGGTTGATGTAAAAAAAATACAGTAATTCAATATTTTGTCAAGAATTTCAAATTTCAGGTAGTTTTACAATTTGTTGTGTGCATGCAAAATATATATCACAAAGAATGCATTGTAAAGTTAAAAAATGGAAGATAAATATTTTTATTGTTGAACTATCATAAATGCACCACATAATTTCTTGTTAAAAAGCAGCTGAAGATTTCACAGTGAAATAGAAATGAAGACTTAATTGTTTTCTCTATAACTTTAAAAAAAAAAGCCTGAGCAAATTAAACCTTGTTTGCATGGCTCAATTTTCTACAAAGCACAGATAAAAATTTTTGAATATTTTTTGCAATTCAAAAGTAATTATATTTTAGTTTTTGTTTCTCTTTTCGTGACTGGCATTGGCCAAAGTGAGCATTTTTATTTTATTTAAAGGAATTAAGAAAGTAGGTTCATTAAACTAATGTAAAATTCATATTTATAAGATCTGTTAAATTTGAATAAAAATTTATTTCACTTTCCATATCTGTCCTTTGGTCTTTGTTCAAGTTTATGAATATTTCACATTTGATAAAATCTCATGATATACACAAAATGGGGCAAGAATTCCAACATTCATACACAAATACCCCATTCAACATTTTACATACATACATTAATTTCCCAATGTTCTCATTTGGAATGAACAAAAACTATATTGGAATGCTGTCGAAAATATAACTTATTGTGATAAACAAAAAAACAAATAACATTACTTGCATCATGTCAAGGTTAGGACGGTTTCTGTTTTTATGTTAATTATAAATCTAGGATGGTTTTTATTATAAAATATTTTAATACATTATATCCATAATCAATATTCTGTTTATTTTGCATAGTGTCTATGTCTCAATACTGTTCAGAAAACTATCCTGACAAGAATAATAAAGATGCCTGATATCCGTAAAAATCAGCAGAAAACACTTTCTCTATATTTACACATGAACCAAACAAGAAAATCACAATTGGTTTCTTATAACTGGAACAGTTTGACAGTTTTAATGTACATCTAAAAATCAACAGAAAACATTTTCTTAATATTTACACAAGAGCCCTAAAAGAAAATCAAATTTGGTTCTTATAACTGGAACAGTTTTACAGTTATGATGTACATCTAAATAATCATTTATCAATGTGTAAGGTATGAATAACAAAAATATCACAAAATACAAGTATTATGTATTTCCATACATTTTTTCGCTCAAAAGAAATTCATTTTTTTTATTTTTGTAGATGTATTACCAAAATATGTCTTATTTAAATTGCCATCTTTTTTATTTCAACTCTTTCTTTCAAAAGAAATCAGATATTGGTACATGCATTTTAATCATATAAAAATATTTGTTTTACATTCACAAATCTGAACAATGAAGTGTAAAAAAAATTTCTGAGCACAGGGATGACTTTCGAAGGAATTAGTAATTATTGTGTGTCCAGTATGAAATGTTTAATTATATACTAATGCAGTTAATTTATAGCTACCATTCAGCCATTTCTGCAGTTGATCTAATCTCATGCCTGTGTGCTCTAATTATTTACAAATCCAAGTTCAAAACAAAATAAACATAACAGCACACAATACAATAAGAAAAAAAATCAGGTAATTCAAAACAATGGACGGTAATTGTTAAAACTAAAACAAAACAAAAGTTTATAGCACTAGGGAAAATAAAAACTGGATTTTATCAAGGCACAAACATTGTAATAAATAAAAATGGCCATTATTTGGCACAAAAAAAATTTGAGCACATCATTCTACCTAAAGAAGGGTAATTTTCAGCAGTTGATAAAATATAATTGGACTTTTCTGGTTAACATGTTCACTTCACTACTAAATAAACTACTAGTGAAAATCTGGGAAATGCCAAAATGATGAGAAAAAAATGTCATCATTAGAAAGTTTATTTTGACATTTGTTCAATTCTTGATATAATAAACCAGGAAAAAGAGAAACATTCATCATTTAAATGAACATATTACATTTGTTTAAATGAAACATTATTCTCTTGATTATTCTTTTTAAATATTTGGACGGATGCTTTTCAGCAATACAAGTCTTATCACAAATTTCAGCAGTTCATCAACTCATAATCACAGTTTCAATAAATTTAATAGGTAAAAAATGAATGCCACATTGTATATATAAAAAAACAAAAACTGACATCTCAAACAGAGGTTCTCATTTGTGAACAAGCATTATGGTTTTCTGTTTAAATTTTAACAATAACAATGTCTAAATCACAAATTAAAAAAAATCCAACAATTTTAAACATTTTGAAATAAGACATTTTAAGTACTGCAAATTGTAGCAAACAATAAAAAAAACCCCATATTCTCACTATGGTTAGGGCCAAAGTGAAAAGTCAATATATAAAAACAACTTGTTAAATTTTCACAATGAAATCAATTAAATCATAATTAAGAAATTCCTAGAAGATTTGGGAATAACTGGTCCAAAAAGTTTAATGCTTAGAACAGTGTTTGAATTTCTGACAAAAACATCCCAAACTTCTTGATAAAAATGAGAAGTATTTTTTAACATTTGCAATGATCAGTTTCTGTCCTATATGAGATATTTTCCTAGTTAAACTTTTTAAGAGAGAAATATAGACATGTAATGATACCATTAATACTTAAAGATCCATAAAATTATGTATTCATGTAGTTATACACCACATGTACAAGCAAAAAATATTTGTATAAATAAATAAAAATAAAAAAACAAACCACATGAAAATTAAACAAATCAGTAATTTTCATAACTCAATATTCATCAATAAAAAAGTTAACATAATGCACAAAGTTTGGTATTGTCACATTTTGTTATTACAGTTAACATAGTATTTTCAATGACTCAATTAATAGAAACCACTAGATCACCTGTCGGTGGATCAGTTATCTGCCCTTTATTTTGTTTTCCAATACTTTAAGGAATGGTTTGTCATGTTTTTTTCTTCCCTGGTCTACCACTAGCTATAGAGGTAGACCGTGAATTGTTATTTGAAGTCTTTATATTGGCTGTTTTAGTCTGTGTTGGTGATTTTGCAATTTCCTTTCGTTGACTTGTAGTTAACTTTTGTGACTTTTCTGTGTTGGCTGCAGTCTTATTTGACCCCTGAAATTGATATAAGAATTGTCATTATTGTTAACAAAAAAGAATATTATATATATCACATTATTCAGTTAATTTGTCTCTCTTTTACTTTGACATGGATTATAGCAGAATTACATGCTGATTTAATTAATTCTCTACCATCAATGACATCAGGATAATACTGGAGGGAACAATTAAATATTTATTATATTGCTGACAAAAATGATTTGCAATATGTTTCCCCTTGCAAGGTCTCCTTCTCTTCCACTTCCTGTTTTCAGTTTGACTTAAAATTTTTCAGATAAGTGCCTCATGGGAAAATAGGAACAGATTTCTCTGCAGCTACTTGAGGGATTGATTAGGTATTTAGTATTTTGCTTTTATATGATGACTTGAAACTTTTCATTCCTTTTCAGGGTTCCTGTTCTTGATCAAACTGGCGTATACTATAGTTTAAGTGAGCATTCCACAGTTTTTTTCTAAGACAGATATTGTTCAATTTGAAAGCATTCATATAAGTCATTTACAATACAAAAAATTCTTAAGGTTCCATCGGAACCTGGTGTCTTGCCTGCTCTAAACATTGCCAGTATATGAAGTGTTCTATATTAATTTTTTTTTTAATTTCGAAATTTAAGTCTGTATGATATACATATGCTCAAGTGAAGCTCCCTGGTAAGATTCATAAATATCCATAAAGATTTGACAAAGCTATTGAAATCCAAACCAAAATTTTGAAAAAAAAGCAGGAGTCCAATTTTTAGTCACACTATGTAAAACTTGGGGGAAAAATTTTAAATTTTATTCTGAAGGATATATTTTCAATGTAGAGGAGCACTTGAGCTACTTTCCACAATAACTTACAGTATTTGACAAAGCTTTGCCAATTTGAAAAAACTAACCTAAATCAATGAAAAAGTCCAATTATCCATCAAAATGTGGAAAAATAAATATTTTTTTCTTATATTTAATCTGGATGATGTAGATAAAGCATAAAGAACATCCTTAGCAAGTTTCCTAACTATCTTTAAAGATCTGTCAAAATAATTAAACTTTGAAAAAAACTTAACCTCAGGGTTAACCAAAACTTTAAAAAAAAGTCCAATAATCGGTTAAAATACGTAAAACTGAGAAATAAAAATTTCAAAGTTTTATCAAGAAGGATATGTTTTCAACATAGAGAAGCATTTGAACTACTTTAGGCAACAACTAATAAAAATTGACAAAGCTGTACCAATTTCGAAAACTTTTACCTGAATCAACGGAAAAAAAACTAAGTCCAATTATCTGCCAGAAAGCAGAAAAATATTTTTTTCAAAATATAACTCTCGATGGTATCACTATGCACTAGAGAAGCTTTCCAGCAAGTTTCATCATTATCTATACAGATTTGACAAAGATATCAAACTTTGAAAAACTGAACCTCAAGGTTAACCAAAACTTTCAAAAACATCTGAGTCCAATAATCGCTCTAAATATGTAAAACTGAGAAATAAAAATTTCAAAATTTTATCCTGAAAGATAAGTTTTCAACATGGAGAAGCATTTGAAATACTTTTGGCAACATCTAATAAGATTTGACAAAGCTGTACCAATTTCGAAAACTTTCACCTGAATAAATGAAAAAAGTTAAGTCCAATTATCTGCCAGAATACGGCAGAATAAATTTATTTTTCTCAAAATCTCTGGATTATCTCTGGATGATATCAATAATATGCCGTATAGAAACTTTTCAGCAAGTTTCAGCATTATCTATAAAGAATTGACAAAGATATCAAAAATTGAAAAAAAAAAACTTAACCTCAGGGTTAACCAAAATCAAGCAAAATTCAGACTAAATCCAGTTATCAGTCAATGTACGGAAAAGTAAAAATTAATTTCTTCAAAATTTCAATGTGGATGACATATTTTGAACATAAAGAAACTGCTGAGCAAGTTTCATTATATATCAATACAGATTTGAGAAATCTGTGGGAGTTTGAAAAAGTGTACGCCACCGACGACGGAATTTGGACTGCCATGTCTTTCGTCGCAGGCGAGACAAAAAAAAAAAAAAAACGGGTATGAACTCAGGTGGTCCAGAAGGGTGAGCAGTTCCTGCCTTTTTAAAAACAGCCGAAGTGTTGTCCATATTCCAGTCCGGTATTATTCATTTCAAGATAAAAGGGGAGGTTTCATGGGATCACAACTTCAAGGCGGAGAAATCGAACAACCTATTTTTGGTTTACTCCGCAACTTTACAGGAAATGGTCGTTCTGCACCTGTGGAACGGATATTACATACCCGCCCTACAAAATTGTGGTGTCGACTGTTCAATTTCTGGAGTATAACTTCAACTGAGGTTGCAAATTTAACAAAGTATCTCAACCATGAAAATGAGTTGAAGGACACTTGACATGTGGTAGACTGTTATGCATACCTAATAATAAATTGACCTATAACAGACTAGCAAGTATCCACCAATATCTACTTATATGGTGGGTATAGCTATTCAAGTTGTTTAGGAATGGACTTGAATTGACAAATTTACAGGTCACTCGTCAATGAAATTTAGGTCAAGAACATAAGACATGTGTCAGACTGACATGTTACCTAATAATGTATTTGCAGACCAAATATCTTTGAACTAAGACATTACTGTCAGGTGAAAACTAGATGCTGAGTGTGTTAAAAGGAATTCGAAGATATCAAAGGGGCAGACAGAAATCGTTGGAAGACAGACAGCACTATGGCCCACAAAATGAAACGAAAGACAAACATATAACACACAACACTACACTGAAAACTAAAGCTGGAGTAAAACGAATCCTGCAAAAACCAGGGTGAGTTCAGGTGCTCCGGAAGGGTAAGCAACTCCTGATCCACTAGTGGCACCTGTCGTGTTACTCAGTAGTCACAATCGATGTTAGTCACAACCCGTATAGAAACGGATTTGTATTCGTGACAGTCGGAAGATATCCATTATCATGTGTGAAGTTATTGAACCAAACAAATAAGGTTAGTCCATAATTTCATAACTTGGAATGTATGCACAACAAATTTGGTCCTCCTTTTTCAGAGATAAAAAGTTCTTCTACAAGAAACTAACACAGCTGGAAAGTGATACCTATATCATGCTTCAACAGCTTGTAACAACCTGCTAGTGGGTTTAGATATGTGTTCATTAATAAAGGCCTGAGGGCCACCTGTAGCTGTTTGTAAATGACACGGTTTGGACAAACTTAGTATTGGGTCTTCCTCGGAAGACGTGTGTCGCCTGCTTGCTCTTTGGCAGTGCGGCAAAGAAAAAACAGAGATATTGAAAATACGAGGAATAATACATCAGTTATTGATAAAGCACGTTTTAAAGTTTGGGTAATTGTTCCTGCA
>JARWCS010051426.1:0-16101 GCA_034783895.1 Geukensia demissa
ACGACGGGTGCCACTAGTGGAGCAGGAGTTGCTTACCCTTCCGGAGCACCTGAACTCACCCTGATTTTTGTAGGGTTGTGTTACTCCAGCTTTAGTTTTCAGTAAAGTGTTGTTTGTTCTGTGTTTGTCTTTCGTTTCATTTGATTTGTTGACCATGGTCTTGTCTGTCTTCCGACTTATCTTCGAATTCCTTTAAATGATTTACCACTGACCTTGAAGTGCAGAATAATGTAATGTTTTTCTAACATGTATACATTTAGGACCAAAAGAGCATTAACATATAACATTTGTGTCAACCAAAGCTGACATTCTCAAGACTATCATTTATTCATTAAAATATTTTCAACTTGCAACATTAGTTTAAGTATTTTTTGCATCTGTGCAAAATACAGTTTTTTTATTCAGAAAACAAATAAGTTATAAGGTATGGATCAAATTAGTTCATCCTTAGGGCGGTCCTTATGTGACTACCTGCCTTATATTATAGTGTATAGTAGCTGTTGACTGGCATGAAGCTATTACTGAAAATATTACAAAAAGATAAAAAAAAAAAATGACTGAGTTGTTAATAAAATACAGGTACATTTATATTGTTTTAGTAGATTAACATCTCTAAGAACAAACTAAGACATTTATTGTTTCATTTATTCTTTGCAAATTGCAATGAAAGCAGCCCATTTACAGTTTTCAGCTGATCTTGTAAAGCATCTTTCACAAATAAAATTTACATATGAAATTTGCACGAAATATCACATTGTTTTCGCACTAATTTGATGCGAAAAAAATTCGCGTCAAATTCATGCCAAAATATTAACATGCGAAAATGACACGAAAAATCGCATGGATTTCATGTGTGTTTTTCGTGTCAAAATGACACGAAAAATGTTTCTCACGAAACTCACACGAAATTCCTATGAAAATGATGCGAAAAATTTTTCGCATGAAATTTATGCGTAGCACATTTTGCTGTGTACCTCTATTAGAAATAATACGAGAAGAGAGTTTCACCTGAACAAATGAAGAGAACAAGCAACGACTTTTAACAAATGACACGTACTGTGGTAATAACATGTTTTGCTAGGCCAAAGGCAAATATTCCATAAAATGAAGAGTGTCATATATACATAGTTTAAGTTATTACAGAAAGTTATCAATTGTTTAGTATATCAAGGCGAGACTTTATCAAACAGTACGTCGAGAAAAATCGTGGTGAAAAATACAGATATATCGCAAAGTCTCAGTAGTACATGTATTAGTGTAACGCAAACTTATGGTAATTCACATTCAAATGTATCTTGTGCAATATAGTTATGACACAAAAATCATTCGGTATGATGTCAAGTTGATGTCATGTTTTTTATGATAAATTTCGATCAGATTTTCCCAAATAGGAAATGAAAAATAGGGATTTTGAAACCTTTTAGTCAGTAAGTAGTATAATACTTAAGAAATAATATGGGGTAAATGTTAAAGACACGACACTCCAACAAGAAGAAAAGCAGGGTATTAACAAATCTAGGGGTCTCCAAAAGGCCTTAAACAAAAAAGGCTTTAGTGGTTAACAACTATTTAATTGAATGGATTGGCTAACTATTTGGTACTGCAAATGTATATCAGTGTTTTTTCAAACTGCGTGGAGACGAACTATAAGACACATCAGTGGCATTCAATCTAATGTTCAATTATACTTTAAAATACCAAGATTATACTGAAACTATTTATTTACATATGCTTTAAAGTGATCGTTTTAATAAATTGAACCTCACAGGATGCAACAATAGATGTACAACAAACCAAAAGCGTTAACATGGATGATATAAATTATTTTAAAGTCTTTTTAGTTTTTTCCTCTGTATAAATTACAGCCGTGTCGAATGCATAACACTCGTTTTTCTGGCAACCCTATTTTGCTTCCGTTTGCCTGCAAAGAAAACAAAAGTTAAGGTTATAAATTTAGTAACATAAAACTAATCATTTCTCCCACTTGCTGCAACATTTAATTTACCTTATCACCAAGGTTTCATAGTTTCAGGCTTCAGTTTCATAAAACATCTCAAACTGGGATTTTTTCTCAAATCCATGAATTTTCCTCAAATATAGAGAATGCTGTTATAAGATTGGTCAGTGTTTGATTTGGGAAACTTTTATGAAACTGAAGCCAGGAAATGCTTTTACAGTTACTCATCTACCTTCAGGTTTTGGTTTTATTTCTTTCATTTCAGGTTAATGGCTACAATGTAGCAAAGGATCAACACAATTTCTCGTTAACTACATTTAATATGTGGAGATTAAGCATAACAAACAGCGATTGCCTTATCTTGTAAAATATATTTTTATATCATTTCTATCGTTCAGGAATGGTAAATTAGGTTTTTCAATCTCAAACATACAACAAAGACGAACGGTATTTAACAATGTATGAATATGTGGGAAGAACTGGTTAAGTAGTACAATAAAAAGATAAAGGGTAAATGTCAAAAGGACTGCACTCCAATAACAAGGAAAACAGAGGGAATTTACAAATCTAAAGGTATACACAAGGCCTTCAACAGGGGTGGAATACCACTTCTTCTGAAAATGTCTAAATCGCCCGAATAAAAAACATGTATACGTGAAGTAATAATGCTCCCACCTGAATAATATAAAAAATGTACAAGTAACAAAACATATACTAGTAGCACAAAGACAAACGTATAACCACAATTCCTGATTTGAGACAGGCACATGAGACATATATATTGGGTTAAACTAGTTTAGTGCGATCCCAAGTTTTTTATTTTTGTATTTTTCGTTAGTTTATTACAAATATATAGATTGTTTGCTGTGGATTTCTTTAAAAAGACAAAACATGTTTACCTTTCCGGACCACGCGTGTTCACCCCGGTTTTTTTGTGAGGTCCGCATTGTTTATGATTGTATGTTTTTTTGTTTTATATGTACTCTATATCTCATGTTCCGTCTTGTCTATGTTTTTCCATGTTCTCGGGATTGCCGTTTCTGTCGACTTATTCCCTTTTGTTTGGCCCTTCGGTTTTTTTTTGCTTTTTTCTATATAATAAAATGTAACAATGCAGAACTAATTTAGTCAGGCCAACCATATCATTTTCTAAAGAAATAATTATTATTACATTACCATTTGATCGTCTTTAGAGAAATCCTCGCCGATTTCATCATTTATTGGATTTAGATCAGAAATAATATTTTCTAGCTTGGAGCGTTTTAATATGTTCAGTAACGATAACTCGTCATCGCGACTAAAAACGTCTTCTTTCTGTCTAGGTCTATCGAAAACATCATCCAGTCTGTTTCTGTCGACAATCTGCAATGAGGTTTATCTTAAGTGAGAAAATAAAATACTAATGTTGCACAAGTATATTGTGAATTGGTACCTGTATATGTTAATAGCGTCCTTTTATTGGTAATTAATTATACTACTACCCGCCCGACGTTAGTCGCTTAGAATTGTAAATATCTGATATACTCAAATAACCAGCCAAAATGTAACAATAAAGAACAAAATTAAATTTTAAATCGATATTAATGATAACTTTTGATTAACGAATAAAAACCATTGATTCGTTAAAAAAAAAACACACAAGTTTAACAACGTTGAACAAGTATGGTGAATTTTGATATGCTGCAATGGAATAGCCTCTCATCAGTAGCATTAGAACCAAAACACAAGAAAGTCATTATCTAGCTATTACATTTTAGTTGAAATGAATTTTAACCTAAACTATCATATTTAACAAAATGTATGGTTATAGAATATTTAAATTACTAAAAAGTATCCAGGAGGGCTAAATTCTTTATTATTTTTGTCTATTAAATTATATATTGAATTGCAGCTGAATAAAGAATAAATCCCTTATGAATAGCATGGTTATGGACATTTAGAAGAGACAAAATTATTTCGTTTCATTGGCCGGGATCATTTTCTACAATTATTAATTGATTGATTGTTGTTAAACGTCCAGCGTCAAATATTTAATGCATATTCAGGACAGATACAAGTGAATGAATAATAATCATACAAGGGGAGGGGTTGGTATAAGCCCGAGGAATAATGCCAAATTGGCACAAGTGAAAATGATATTTTCGAATTTATACAATTGCGACAGATTAAAAATAAAACTAAATCTTTTTACTTTATTGGCTATTGGAAAAATGCCATTATTAAATATGAGTGCTTATTTTTTTGTAGAACATAGCACCTAGTTACCTGCTATACAAAACGAACATGACTGAGCAATAATTAAATCAAGGTCTCTTGGTCATTACAATGTTCTAAGTTTTGTTGAGTTTCTGTTATTAAAGGAGTTCAAACCTTTGTTTTTTTTCGTTTCATCTTTTAGTTTGTTTCAAATTTATTTTGTCTTTTTGGACTGTGCACATTTGATCTCTCACATGATTATTCTACACTGGACTTTGTAAGAACATGAGAATTCCCTTCTACATGAATAAGGGATTTGTCCCGATCATGTTTATAGGTTGGGTATGAATTTGTCTTATCAGAGTTCACAAAAAATATATTTTGCAATCATAGCTCACGAGACATTAATTTTGTCAATCACAGTTCGCAAACAATTAGACCAAATGTTTCATAAAAAAACACAGAAAAGGGTCAATAGAACCAACATATTATACTCCCGGACATAAACTTTTCGCCGAATTTGTTCACTGCATAGATACTAACAAATAGAACCAGGGATTAGGGGATTATTTTCATATTGGTACGGAGTACAACTGGTTAAAAATGTTCACAAAAACGAAAAATGGCTTTAATCACAAATTTTTAACAAAAACATTTTAGAAAAGTTGAACGTAAGTTAACCATAGAAGAAAATTGTCTATTGAAAAGAAATTATTACTTCACAACATCTGTTATGATGTTGGTATATTTCGGTATTTACCACATAAAAAGATCATGACAAATAAGTAACGTTTTTACAAAAAATATAATTTTACTATTTTTGTGTTCCAAATAAAGATGATTAAATCTCGTTAAAGTTGTTCCAGGAGGTAAAGGCAAGAGATGATGTCAAGGATCATCAATATAGAAGTTTAAGAACATCGTTATCTCTTTCAAAAGTGATAAAATATAAAAAATAAGAGATGTGGCATGATTGTAAATGAGACAGCTATCAATCAAATGTCAGTCAAATTTAAACTTTTACAGTTCAATAATGAAGCTGAGTAGTGGATAAAGCATTAATGTTTCAGAAAAATGATGATCTTTGTAAAACATTTCATAGATGAAGACAAAATTGGGGTTTTTTATGATCCATTTTGATAGCACATTCGAGATCAATCACATATATTTTGTATTATCTAATCAAAACTTCCTATCGGACGCAATATTCCGTCCTTATCACATATGGCATTTTTGCATTGATAAAAATGATATGGGTTACATTTTAGACAGTATAGGTGACGAATACTCTGCTATTCAGAAAATGGTTTACAAATGGAGCTGGCCATGAACTTCTTTCAATGTAAAGAGACCCAGTGGCATGACTGTGAAAACCATTATACAAACCGAGCGACTAAAGAACAGCCAAAAAAAAAAAAAAAACCCCAGCTGCTTTGAATTCGATATTAATCTTGTATTTCATGCTTTTATGTTCTTTCAAATGGTATATCAATCCCCTTCTTTATTTGGTCATAAATTAAAAAATGAAAATTGGTAATTTTTTACCTGTCCTTATTTAAAAAGACTACCCTTATCAAAATCTAAATTTTTTCGCAATAGTCAACAAACAAAATTGTAATTGATTGATTGTTGGTTGCTTAACGTCCAGTGGCAAATATTTCATGCATATTCAGGACGAGAACAACAAAACTGTAAGTTTACCTGATAATTTTTTTTCTAAAACATAACTGACGTATTGTGAAAAAAATCGTGTTATTTGTAATGGAGTGGTCACTTCGGTATAAATGTACAATAGGAACTTTTTGTTGTTTGTGCTATCAAGCCATAAATTCTCCAAATAAATTTTAAACCTTAATGACTTATTTTTTGCATCAAATATTAGTCGGTTTTCTGTACTTTTGGATGAAGTTAATAAAGTGTCATTTTAGTTTAGAGTCTGATGAACCTTTATTTTAAGCAAACGATATTACTTAAAGCAGTACTTTTCACAGTATGTTAAGCAATGTACATTTCAAGGAGTAACCTCTCAGTAGCATTAGAACCAAAACAATAAAGTCCAAGATCTAAACATAGCAAAAGAAGCAATCAATTCAAACAAATCGAAAAGCCAAATCCGACGACAGGGACAACTACTAAGTACTTTACTTATTGAGGTCTTTCCGTATTTTCAGAGCTTTGGAATTTTGACAAATTAAGTAAATTTCTGTAAAAATTTGTTTGATAAATTTCACGCAGACAAGTCTGACAACTGGGCTGGTGACCAATGTTCAACAAACAGATGCATCAACCGGTATTTGATATTCCAGTGCTTAAATTTATTGTAAATATTTAGAAGAAAGAATATGAAATATAATACTTGTGGTAAACGTATTTAAGATGTGGATTGTGTCTTTCTAGCAAATTGGGTAAATGTTAGAGAGACTGCACTCCAAACACGGAAAAACAGGGGGAATTTAGGAATCCAGAGGTCTCCATAAGGCCTTCATCAAGGGTATTAAAAATCGTGCATACGTAAAATAATACTGCTCTTACCTGAATATTATCAAAAATAAACATCCGTATTGAAGGTCACAATGGGATGTAAGAGTTTAAATTTGACTCTCATTTGATGGATGGCTGTCTGATCATGACCAATCATGCCACATTTGCTATTTTTATAAGTAACAAAATATTAAACACAAAAATAAAAATTATGACCACAATTCTTGACTTAGGACAGGCACGTGAGACATGTGGTAGTGTTAAACTAGTCAAGTGGGTGCCCAACCCTAGTCCAACAAGAAAACAAAAGCAGTAACAGACGAAATATAAAAATCCAACGGAAATGCACCTAATCCGACTAGAGAGTACTTGAATTACAATAATATACTAAAAAATACATACAAATGGAAGATAACTCTCTAATTAATGCTCACAATTACTGAAAGCAAGTTTAGGGTTAGACATCAAGCCTCTCAACACGAAATGTCATCAAACACAGTATGTCCGAAGATTTAATATTTTGTTGTCAATAAATATTCCATATTATTCTTTTTAAAAGCCAATTTTCAGCGGGTGAAAAGCGCTTTCGACAAACACTCTCGGGGCCAAACTGATAGGTGGATTAGTCAAATTAAATAAATTTTTAGTATATTCATGGATCAAATGAAATATACGGTCCATGGCCTAATGAACGCCGATAGAGCCAGACTGAAAAATAACAGTCAATGGCCATTTAATATATAAATCACATCAAGAGTCTACAAAAGTTAAAAAGTATCGAGGAAACCCATTACAGAAAATTTGAACTCAGATACTCGGAATATGAGCGCGGAGGAAAACCAAATAATAAGTATAACACTCGAATTCCATTGTCCTAACCCATCTTAAAAAATTCTTCATCAATGTAGTTTTAAATCTTTAACACACCATAAATACAATAAACAAAGCCGGCATAAAAAGTAATTAAATACGTGTAAACAAATTACAAGACTGATAAAATCGGCTGAAAGTTCTTTTTTTGCAGATTTTCTTTTGGGCTAACAAAAAGACGTTCAGAGAACAATGCCAAAACAACGTCTATATCGTTGAAATGTATCAGTTAAAGGTATAATAGGAACACTACTTTTTCATATTTTGTACACAAACCTAAAACTTTTTAAAAAATGTTAAAAAAATCTTGAGTCTGTACATGAAAAAAAAAATTTGATATTAAATAAGTAAATATAAGACTGTTAATAAAATGGTCACTGAAATAAATTATGATATTAATATTTAACTAAATAATATAATGTTTAAAAGAAACTTGCTGCATTTGTTAAAATTCTAAAGCACTTAAAATACGGAGAGACATAGAAAAGTATTGCACGAAGTAGTTGTCCCTGCCGTCGGATTTAGTTTCCCATTTCGATTGGATTGGATTTGAGTGTCTATGTTTAGAATAAATAAGAGGTTACTCCTTGAAATGTACATATAGCATACCAAAATTTCCTGTATTTATTCAACATTGGTAATTTTGTATTTTGAAACCACTGTGTTAATACCTCTGCTGGTGGATCCTGTCTCCGATGTTATTCACCAGCCTAGGTGTCGAAGAAATTTCAATAAATACTATAAATTAATTCAAAAATGTTTTACAGAAATTTGCTTCATTTCTTTAAATTCTAAAGTACTGAAAATACGGAAAGGCTTCGAAACGTATCCACTTAGTAGTTGTCTTCACTATCGGATTTGGCTTCTTATTTCGATTTGTTTGAACTTGAGTTATTCTTTTACTATGTTCGGATCTCGGACTACCTATATTTTGGTTTTAATGCTGCCGTTGGGAGAATACTCCTTGTAATGAACATATGATATAACAAAATTCACAATATTTATTCAACATTGGTAAACTTGTATAATAAGACTTCATACGGGAGGGACTGCACATAACCTTTACACCAATTTGTTCCTTCATAACTTTATTGCAAACTGTATTGATCTTTGCTGCTCGTCCCAATTGGCCGCCATTTTATCAAATTATCTGTGGAGTTTTGATCATTTTATGGTTATAGTAAAATATATAGATATGGAACGGCAAATATCATTTCAATGGTAGAAGATAAAACACACGAAAGATAATTAATATTTAAAAAAAAATAATATCATTGTGTCGTACATTTGTAAACCAATCACGCTTGGAAATAAAGGGAATTATGAAATTATTAAAAAATATAATGAGTGTTATGAATTGTAACATTCATTTTTAATGACTTAATTTTCACCCTTTATACTTTACATGTATCAAATTTCAAAAAAACTAAAAGCGTGAAAAGTATAGTAAACAGTGGTAAAATCACATTTTAAGCATTTCATCATGTAGTTTACCCATATGAGCATTTTTCATCTCTTAGCGTCTGTCGTACATTTCTTTGGGTTTTTTGAAAATTTATCAGTAGCATTAGAACCAAAACAATAAAGTCCAAGATCTAAACATAACAAAAGAAGCAACCAAATTCAAACAAATCGAAGTCGGTAGCCAAATCCGACGGCAATTATTTGATTCCGAAAAAAAAAATAAAATTGAAAATATTTTGATAGACCTTATTTTATTTAAAAGAAAGAACATGGAATATATGCAGGAAAGACATGACCCAAATCCTCCTTTTAAGTTCAGTCATTTTGACAGAAATTTTCATGGTCAATTAATGTTTCTCATATGCTGAGTTATAAAATGATCTTCTACTATGAAACCATTCGCGCAAACGAACTTATGATTTCAAGGAAGCATCTCGTTCTAGGATGACCTGAATAAATGATATGAAATAACTTATTTTGTTTCAATCTGACAACAGATATGGCCTTAATCTGAAATTATTGTTTCTGGTTGGCGATATTCATATATCAACTCACTTGAAGCCACTTGAAACGCAGCATCGATGGTCTTTTGCAAATTTTCCGCCTTTTGTCCTGATTAGAAGACAAACATGTCCATGATGTTGATCAAAGGAAATCTGGTTTTTGATTTGTCGATAAAAAAATCCTTTTTAACTAAGAACCAAATGAATCCAATCAAAATCATATTAAAATTTGCTTCTACGATTATTTTTATTTTTTTCTGGATGGTCACAGGATAATTGGCTCAATTAAAGATTCTTTACTTCATTTAGCCAATTTAAACAAAACTAGTACTAAGATATTCTAAAATCATCTTTAGGTCAATGATACGAACTTAAAAATATAAAAAATATCAAAACAATTATATTATGGGTCATTACCCAGAAGTTGCATACCATAAGGGTGATATCTTTGGGACAAATTTAATCGTTTTCATTAATTCTGGCTGGAAAAAAGGTTCTCATACAAAATTTCTGGGTGCCCGTGAATAAACCCCCATGACCATTGCACTGAGCCTTTAGTTTCAGTGATTAATTTTGTTTGCAGCATAATTTTTGATAACTATTTAGAGCAAATTTCCTTTTACCTGTTTCACTTACAATAGGATTAAATTTTGCCTTTTAAATAGAAGATGTAGGGTATTTAATAGCTCTTTGGCCTTGAAAGTAGCTATTAAATACACTACATCTTCTATTTAAAAGGCAGCATAAAATTTCACTTGATAGATTGTATTTTATCCCAGAGCGAAAAAACGTTTTTTAAGAATACTACAGCAACGTTCCAACAGTAGTGAATACCTTATTAACATTCATTATCTAAGAAAAGGAAAATGTAAACATATTAGAATAATCACACGGGAAGAAGCCTAGGCTTTCGGAAATATCAGATGAAAAAATCTAAGGTTTAGTTTTTCGTAAAAAGGCGTGATGATATTTAGGAGTCCGAATGTCAAAAATTTTGATAATGACACTTTGGTAAATTTATTTTTTCTCGTCATACACTGGAAATTTTAACTTACTTTATTTCATGTCAGAATAAACGTATAAAAATACCAATATCAATTTGATCCAGTGTATGGCCATTACGTTTATAAACAACTCATCATCAGTGCTCGAAATCAAAATTATGGAAATCAGGTTAAAAATTCAATGATAATTAATAAGCACAAACATCAGAACCAAAAACAATCTATACTCTATGTCAGGCTTTTCTGGAGTGCGAATTTCGGGCTTAATTAAATTAGATGTGCGTTTCCGCCTTTGGATTTATTTTAAATCAAAAGAAAGAATTATCCCACGGTTAACAGTTTATGATTTAACTATGCAAAAGCATTTTACATACTATTACCTGCCCCTGAATTTCTTTACGGGGATTTTATGTTGAGGGTTAGCCATCTTTGTTTTTGGCGGGAGTGCTAAAGTTTGACCTAGATAATGTTATTTGAAAAATTGTGAACATTTTTTTCATTTGGACCCCCTCTTGCAATACATATCAGAATAGTTACTTTTAAAAATTCCATTCAGGCACGCCAATAAACATTTTTGCAGGTTAAATAATCCTAGGTAAATTACTTAATTATTATGCAGCTTTGACAATGTATACTCCCGGTTTCGCGCTAGCGCTGGCAATTAGCCGCTTCTGGCAAACAATTGGCTTATTTTATAATGCAAAATCCGCGTAGAGAATTAAAAACTTGGCGCAGCTTGAAACACATCGCGATTGCTAAAAAGTATTATTGCAAGTTACTTGCACTTTTTTCAATCTACAAAATAAACAATATTTTATAAGAATAGGACAGACAGTTTTTCTTTAACAACATTTTTACCCGTTCACGCAAACTCTGACATAGAGTATAATGATATTTTGACCCCCTATTCAAAGGATAATTCAACCTCTTTTTTTAATTGAATAAATAATCTAAATTCAAAAAGCAAAACAATTTTAAAGAAAAATTCTTTATGAAATTTTGACCTCCCTATTTTATGATATTTTGACCCCCTTCCTCACCTCATATACCTAGGATATGTCAACCACCTATTATAATTGAATAAATAATTTAAATTAAATTCAAAGAGCAAATCAATTTTAAAAGAAAAAATCTTTATGAAATTTTGACCTCCCTATCTTATGATATTTTGACCCCCTCAAATACCTAGGATATGTCAACCTCCCACTTTAATTGAATAAATAATCTAAAATCAATTCAAAAAGCAAATCAATTAAAGAATTTTTTTGAAATTTTGACCTCCCTATCATGATATTTTGACCCCCTCCCTAAATGAAAAGCTTAGCTCCACAGTAAAAAAAAATCATTGATCACACATTCAAATGAATTCAAAGGTTTTACAACAGAACCAAACAACAAAAATCTTTATGAAATTTTGACCTTCCTTTTTTTATGATATTTTGACCCCTCACTAAAATACCTAGGATATGTAAACCACCTATTATAATTGAATAATTAATTTTAAATTCAATTCAAAAAGCAAATCAATTTTAAAGAAAAAATCTTTATGAAATTTTGACCTCCATATCTTATGAAATTTTTACCTCCCTATCTTATGACATTTTGACCCCCCTCAAATACTTAGGATATGTCAACCACCTATTATAATTGAATAAGTAATTTACATTCAATTCAAAAAGCAAATCAATTTTAAAGAAAAAATCTTTATGAAATTTTGACCTCCAAATCTTATGATATTTTGACCCCCTCCTGCAACCTCTTTTACGTAGAATATGTCAACCTCCTATTATAATTGAATAAATAATCTTAATTTAATTCAAATTGCAAATATTTTTTTATAAAGCAGAATCTCTATGAAATTCTGACCCCCCTTTATGATATTCTGACCCCCACTTTATGATATTCTGACCACCCTAACTATGATATATTAACCTCCCCTTTTTACATGTTAATTCAGAATTTGTTAGGGAGGTCAATATTTCATAAGGGGGGTCGAAATATCATGACCCCCGGGGTCATTATATCATATGATATTCTTACCCCGGGGTCAAAATATCATACGATATATTTACCCCGGGGTAACTTTTTAGGGGGGGTCAGAATATCGTATGACACCGGTATAGAGGAGAAATTATTTTATATTTTATGTTTTAGCCAATAAAAAACAAGAATCATCCATGGTTGCCATGTTTTTATTCAGATCAAGACAAACAAGGTAATTTTATACAGAACCTTGCATAGATTCTCCATATCAAATATTAATCCATTTGGCCAAGCCGTTTCTGAGGGGAATATTTTTATGTATCAGCCAAACAAGAAACAAAAAATGTCCATGGCTGCCATGCTATCGGGACAAAATGGGCAAACTTTGGAGAGAACCTAGCATAGATGCTTCCTGGAAAAAATTGTTCCATTTGAGCAAGTGATTTCTGAGGAGAAGATTTTTTATGTCTCAGCCAATATGTAACAAGGCAGCCAAAATGAGCAAAATTTGTTAAGGACCTTCAAGTTAAGTTTGGTTCCATCTGGACTAGCAGTTCTGGAGAAGACAAAAATGTAAAACTTTCAGAATGACAGACACCAAGGGAGGAGCCAAGCCTTTGGCCAGGGGTGCTTAAAAAGAACAGAAGTAATAACAACCAAGCAGTTATTTTTGCATCTTTGTCACTTATTACAAAGGCTAAGAATGCAAAACCTCAAACTATTGATGCACTATTTCCTTGCACAGTATTACGATAAACCAACAAACTTCCCCAAAACCAATGCATTAAAAAGTCAGAACTAATAATATCACTCTGTAGAAGTCTCAATTCTACACAATATTTTACAACCTACACAATAAAATGAATTTGCTGCTGCATTTTTAAAATTTTTTTCTGCCTGGATCTACAGACATTAATTTAGTACATTTTGCACTTCTATAATTTTAACAGACAGTTTAATCTGAATTATACCAAATTCAATTTATGGAGTAATTAAATGAAACATTGTGTCTTGAAGACAACCTAGAATAGACAAATTTGATTAAGTATCAATGCATTCAAGCCTCGAGCAAAAAGATTTTCCAAGAATTTACCAATAAAGATTCAGTTTTACCAATAATGTTAGCTATTTATCAGACGCAGCTGGGTTCCCTGAATAAATTGATAATCTTCATGAGATAACACGGAAATTACAGAAAAATTGCATACTAAAATACCTATTTTTTTTTAATATGCAAATCTTTTCAATATTCTAGGACAAAGTTTGGGTTCAATAAATTTGACTTCATGATAGAAAGAGGTTCCTATTAACTTCATGAGAATGGGGAGATATATTTAATTCCTGTAAATTTAAAATGATCATTGGAAACATTCAGCAATTTCACAGATTATCAAAATGATGTTAGATTACATTTGTAATAAAATTATTATTTCAGATTCAGAACCAGGTTATTCAACATTTTTAACCTAAATTTTAACTTAGGGTTCATCCATAATTGTCAAATGTTTTCCAAAGCATGCAAAACGCACGCTTGGGGGAGGGGGTACAAAATCAACAATTTTACCGTATACTTTTTTTGCATTCTGGATTTTTTTATCCACGGAGTTCGGTTTCTATTTTAGTGGAAGTTCATCTTCGTCTTTAGTATGCTTGAATTGGAAGCAAAAATACAGGACTTTACCGGTATGTATAAGACTCAATAGCTCAACATGGCGTGATGGCTCAATAAACAACTCTCTTTGGCAGAGTTTTACCTGTCGAAATTCAATTTATAGTGAATCAAAAACCAAAAACAAGCATTGAAAAATGGTTGATGTACACTTTTTGAGGGGGGGGTTACAAAAAGCGTGCGTTTTGCACACTTTGGAAAATGGTTGACAATTATGGATGACCCCTTACAGGACATGGTACTCTAAAGATGTTTCTTGACAACTTTAAAATAGTGATGATTCCGAAATGTGGGACAATATAAAGTAAAATCAACAAACTTTACATATTACAACCAGTTTTACCAATAATTTGTTTTTTTTATGTCACACTGCTGTCACAAATGCTACCAAATATGTCTAACTTGTTAAAAATTGTACAGTACAGATTTTAGAGTTTTTTCCTTAAATCTAAATAAGTATGACAATGTAGACCACCACATTTTTTGTCATCTGAAACATTATATAAAGTTAAACATTTTGCTTCAAAATTGTGTTTACCTACATTGTTCCACATATATTCATTTTAAGTCCAATGCACAAGGAAAATCAACTAAATCTTTGAAAAAAAATCAAAAGTTCTTTTTTATTGTGATGTAATTGTCATGTGAAAAATGAAATACAATGTAATAAGAAAATAAAAAGATATGGTGTAAATGTCTGCACCCCAACCAATTACAGAGTAATTAACAAATCTAGAGGTCTCCACAAAGTCTTCAACAAGGGTGCAATAACACTCTCAATTGCCCCAAATAAAAAATTGTGTATGCTTAAAATAGTACTGCTCTTACCTGAATATTATCAAAAATGTTCATCATGTCAATAACATGTAACAAAACATTAATTTGAATTATTTTATGAAAAACTTTATTCAAATTAATCTTAACCAAAAATATGGTAAAATATTTGTAACTTAATTTTCCATTAAATAATCAAGGGCCAAATAAGGACATTATTGCACCTTGTCTTTTTGCTATGAGTTAAATATAACTAACAACCTAGCTCAGAACTTCATTTTAGCAGTAACTTTTTTTTGTTGCTGAAGTCAATCAGTAATTTCCTTGACACAAATTGAGTGTAAACATGTCACCAGTCAAATAGTTAATTGTGCTAGTAAAATCTGATGTCACAAACATTTTAAATACAACCCATTTTAAAATGCTTTAAGTCTAAATTTTTAAAATTGCAAACAGCCTCTGCACTTTGTCACAATACTGCCAGTGGTTACTTCTACACAGTTCACAACCAATCGAATCTTTTCCATTGAACTTCCATAGGAATTTCACATGGACTGTTAAAGAAAAGATGTCTAAATAAAAGGCAAACAAAATTACAAAGCTGTGTGGCCTTTCAAATGTACTCTATGATATGGAAGAGCAAATTTTTTTCAGGGATGTTAAATATAACAAGAGATGTTGTGATCAAAACTCACAAATGATACCCCTGCTCCCTCCTTGATTATCTGCCCTTGAAATAAGCTCAGACGAATTTCCTTCCTATTTGCACATCTACTTATTGTGTCTAATATTTATGTAAAGTTTCCTTGAAATCCATTGAAAGGTTTAGGAAGAGATGTGCTTACAAGGTATGTGGACAGATCGATGGACAGATAAATGGACAGACAGACACTAACAGGGGCATTTCTATGTACCCCCAAAACTTTCTGTGCAGGGGAATAAATATTTGCTGCATCATAAAGACGTTAAAAAATTGTCCTGTGAAATCTACTGTTGCAATATTTTTGCAAACTATTACACCTCAATAGGTGGTTACTTCATTTTTATATGATTGATTGAATGATGCTTACTGTCAGCGCAGTTCACTTCAGAAATCGGCTTTTTTCAATTTAATCATATTTTGAAATGTTTTAGATTGACCCATGCTTAATAAAATATCAGACTTACTTAGTCGTTGATAAATTATCAATAGTTGTGCAA
>JARWCS010051535.1:0-13201 GCA_034783895.1 Geukensia demissa
TGGGGCCTGTATTGTAAATGTTAAAAAAATTAAGAAAAAGGGCATCCAGTTGTCTCCCGTAGGATCCTTTCTTGTCAAATAGAATATTTATTACATTAATCTAAATGTTCTAAAAATATGCGTTTAATGTATGTTTTTGTGATGATTGCACAGCGTATAACCATAAAAATTGCAAACGATTATTAATGATAACGCGCGTAAAACTTTTGTATAAATTCGTGTGATGTCTTTATTGTGCGGTTCGCTCGATTACGAAAAACCACGCAACTCCCGCTCAAAATTTAAAGGCTGCTATAAGTGATTGATGGTGTTTGTTTTCATTATAAATGTTTAAAATCAAGCAGATATTATATCAATTCAAGTAGCTGCGTTGAAAGATAATATTGGTTTAATAATATTTCAAAGAAAGGATATGGAATAAATACCAGAATGATACGATCCACCTCTTACAAAGGTTTTAAGCAAATATTCAAAAGCAAATTTTAACTCCGTTTAAAATTTTGTTCTGAATTTACCTTCATCACACACGCTAGGGCGAAATACACAGGAAAACCAGAAATAATATTAATAATGACGTATTTGATTATTCGGGGACAATGACTGACAAGGCAAGTTCTATTTTTCTTCGTTCGGTTAATAACTGCATTTGCTTTCCTTCTTCATGCTTATAGTAGATGTATATTGCGTTTATCAAAAAGTGAATAGTTAACAGTAAATCAAATCGGATTATCGATTGCCAAGATTTGCAAGTCTCTATTTTTTCTGCAATTTGCCCATTTTTAGTAACTCCATAAAATATATCTCCATTATTCGACAAGGTGCGTTGAAAAACGACTACGGAGATAATTCAATTGTTAAAACACAGAGAACATCGTGTAAATTTAGCATGTTATCATAGAAAACAAGAAATTTAGAGTAATTGGTTCCCTTTATCGTCATCCAAGACTGGGATGGCATCATGCAATTGTGAAACTTTGTGGAGCTCTTTCCGAGCGAAGATCTGACAATACTGTTATTTATAAAGAGCATAATTCTTGTCAATATTATTTATGCCATATTCAATTTTTAATTTGACAGATCGGAAATTAAATTAAAGTTTTAATTCATTTATTTTATTCGTCCGTCGATGTTTCTGAAATGCAAGCATGATTTTTTGTGAAAAGACAATTTATCTCGCCAATATTAATACGATTACTTATGATTTTCCACATCCATGATTTTGAGAATAAACATTTTCATAATAAAAAATCTTTGTTATGGATCATTTTTACAGGTTATTTTCCTGACAAACCATGTTATATGACACATATAATACACTGTGGGTATTAAATAAATTCAATATACCATCATGTCCTGTATATTTAAAAGCGACCTACGTAATTTGGTTTTTCCTTTCAACTGCATCTAATGAATATAATCAGACTTTTTAAATTCTTAAAAAATTCATACTCTTTCTTCATCTTTAGACTGAAAATTATTAAATAGCCTGTGAAATCTATTTTGCATATAATGCACCTCACTATTAGTGTGAACACAAAACCGATAAAAATACTTGTTAATTTCATCATACTTCTCGTGATGGTATGTATACAAGTTTCGTCGAGTTTCGTTCGTTTCGTTACCATTGTTAACCGAAAGCTAAGCACCATTCCTTTCGCATACAGAATGAATAATTAGTTCTTTATGAACAACACTATTATAACACATTTACCATTAAAAATTCATCTGTTATAATTCAGTATAAAGCAATTTTTATTTTGTTGAATTTTATGACGTCTACAAGATCCGACTTCGTTCTTCCGTCGAGATAGTTTCGTTCGTCTCCAGGCCGTTCAAGTACGGCTTCGGTCTGATTGATAAACAAATTAATTAAGAAGTTAAACTTCCTGGTCTAAAAATAAAATTGGAAACTACATTACAAATGTTGTTTTGTTTTCAGTTGACGATGGAGGTAATCCAATGTGGATTATTTGCTATAATTGGTCTGAACTATTTCACGGAGTGTAAGCGACGTGTATTTGATACAATAGTAAGTGTAAATGCATCAATGATATTTTTTATCTCTATTTTACCTGCATTGTTGTACTTTCGTTTTAAGTACATGCTCACCCTTTCTGTTCCTTTTAGAAGAGCTTGATACGCAAGTAAATATGTTTGCATAAGTAGATATATTAAAACAATATGTGCAATACACTGTGAACTTTTGTAAAACAATATGCAACGACATGACACCTTCGAAGAATCCAATGCAGAATACCAATGCGCAAGATCCGAAGAGCTTAATAGATAAACGCGAAACAAACAAAAGGGCAAACGGAAACAGAGAGAGCCTACGCTTGGACACTAAAAACACCTTTACAAAACAGGTGTAGCTAAGTGGATTGGTTAGGTAAGCTCCCTATGTTTCTCGCGCGACACCTTTGATCACCTTTTGTTAAATTCTTGAACTCTAAACATAGTAAACATCAATCCAAAAATAGATAAACTTTATTGCTGAATTACTGGTTAGTTGAGATACAAAGATGCTATAGTGATCAACAAATATTTTGGCTATTTTTTTCTCAAACGCAAGTCTCTCGCCAAGAAAGTGGAAAACTTGGGGTTTTAATATGTATTATAGGTAACATATTTACTTCATATAATAGATGGTCACCAACTGCAACAAGATCACTTCTTTATTTCTAGAACTATCTATATTTTCCCTGGAAAAATAGGCAAACCGTTTACTTGGGGATTTGAACTACAAAACTATGTCTGTTTATCTGTTAATAGATGGTTCTCATCATATATGATAGTAAATATACACGCATTAAAAACTTCTGTTAAGACTCAAATTCAATGTAAGATACTATGTTACATGGTACATGTAACCATTTATTAATTGTATTTGTTGTTGAATCCCAATGTATTTGTGATTCTCAAATAAAATTATGTCTTGCGATAATTTGAAATTTAGTTCTGTGATGACGAAACTTTGAGAGTGTTTGTTAGATAAGCAGAGTATTTATTGTTCTATTGTCGCGAGTGAATTTTGCATGATACAATAATGCTGTAATTGTATTTATAACATTTGTCGTATTGCCCAATAAATATCACACATCCAATTTGAAAGAAATTATAGGAAATTTGTTTGTCTAGCAATTTTGCAATAATATTTCAAAAATAAGCAATACTTTTTAAAGGTTTTATATCATATTGCCAACCAGGTACGCCTTGCCACACATATGTAGAAATATAAGTAGCGCATATGTTCACTGAATAATAAAGGTATCACTAAATTAAAAACAAATATTTATTTCCTAGAAAAAATATTGAAAATTATCTGATTTTTTAGTACCATTCACATGCCAATAATATGTTTTTTTGCTTATAAAGAAAGAGTATATTTATTGTCGTCTTACTTTCCTATACACAATACAATTATTTGCTTGGTCCAAAATCATATTTTCAGATGAGGATGTTTAAAACGGCTGTTTACAAAATACATGGACATGTTTGATTTCATTTTGTTCTTTGCAAAAATTGACCGGCTTCAATACAGACTTTTATTTAAAGGAGTTATTAGGACTTTGTCTTTAACCATACACATACAATTAGGCAGACAATAAAACAACATCTTCAGAAGGAATACATGTATTATACCCACCCCATATTGTTACCGATAAAAATCTGAAATGTGAAGATTTTTGTATGTACAGTGTATGGTAGCAATAAGAAGACCCAAAAATCGTTAGAGTTACAAATGATCAAATCCTTTTGCTGTATTTTAAGACTTGTTTATATACTAATAGCTCGGCTGAAATGGTTAGCGTTATCGCCTCGAGTACCGAAGGTCGTGGGTTCGATCCCCGGCCGGGTCAAACCAAAGACATAAAAATTGGTGGTTGCTGCCTCTCCGCTGAGCACGCAGTTGTTTTGGAGTAAGAGCAAAGACTGATCAAACCAGAGTCAGAATAATGTAGATGGGTAAAATAGCATGTCTTCCTGCGAACTGTTGCTTTTGAAAACATTTCCGCTGGGCGTTAAGTACTTTCATTCAATCAATCTATAGTTAAGGTTTCACAAGACCATTTTCCTATCGTCTGTCAAGTCAGTCTGAAACAAAAACATGATTAACAGATATTTAAACTTTATATTCATATACAAATTCATGATGACAACCATATTTTCCAACTATATTTTTTCCAAATGTTGTAAGAAATAATGTCTAAACTAAAGCGAAAAAGGCTGTGCCGAATTCCTTTCATGATTATTTTTACAAACATGGTCGAAGGGGCGGATATTCAGAACACTCGGTGACGTCTAAGAAGCTCATAGTTCTATAGCCGTATATCGGAATTTACACATTCTAAATATATAATTTCAGACGGATGACACCGACGTAGATTGTGTTTATCGGGAAGAATATATTTATATGTATGCTAATAAATCAGTGGAATGTAGACGATGCTCAAAATGTCCAAAAGACTATGGTTTAAAAGTTAGATGTACCTTGTACAATGATACTGTATGCGAAAAATGCAAAGACGGATATTTTTCTCGGAATGGATCTAAACATTGCAAAAAGTGCAAAATATGTCCAGATAATTATCATATAGTGCGTCAGTGTTCTGGCGGTCAGAATGCAAAATGCAAACCGTGTAAAAAAGGAAGATATTATTCGAAAATTAAAAACAAATGTTTAAAATGTCATGGTTGTCGACCAGGGAGTTACGTAAGGTCACTATGTTCTAAAACATCTAATACATTATGTAAGCCTTGTCCACGTGGAACATTTACCGATGTATACGGATTGAATATGCGATGTAGACCATGTAGAACTTGTCATTATAATGAAGACATTGTAAAACCTTGCTCACGTGAAAATGATAATATTTGTGGAAAATGTAAACAAGGTAAGTTTAACTTTAACGAAATAAACAGTTTAATATTGGAGAAATAATACGGATTAGCTGCAACCCACAGAAAACGAGCCACAATCGTAAAATATAAATATATCTTTTAAATCCTTAATCACATTTTTAAACTCAAGGTAAAATCTGTTCTGATTTAAAAGCTGTGTTCATTTTAGAATAATAAAAAATTGTAGAGGTTTCACTCAAACAACAAAATTTGTTTATTAAGACAATAGGTCTTTTATCCAATAGCATTTTATTTAAATACCGCGGACAGCGTCATATTAACCGACATTTTTGTTCATAATTACACAACAAAAACTTGTTTAAAGTCATCACATAGACTATCCAGATTTTTTATGAACAAATCCTGAAGTTGGATTCAATGGATCTCACTGTTTTTCAGCATAAACACAGAATAAATTTTTCAAATTTGACCTTAAAAAATGGGAAAATATCATCCAAACATTACGCAAAATATAATTCTATAATGTAAAATTAAAATTTTTTAAAGGTTATACATCCAAATATACATTTAATTGCATATGATATCATTTAAGCGTTGATTTTGGAAAGTTGATTTCATTTTTTAAGGTGTATATAGTCCACCTAGAATCATCTGAAGAGTCTAAAGGGTATAAGATATGTTGCTTATGAACATTCAAAAGGATACAAAAATACATTGCTCATAAAAATCATATTAATATATATAATGAGTAAAAGCTTATTCATTTGTATATATCAAGACCATCCCATATATATAATTCTGATGAAAAATGCAAATATTTGAATTTCGGGATAGAATTATCATTTCAAACTCTTGACTGTTTGGGGCACATATATATTTGAAATCCAATTTCTCCTGTATTTGCTGCACCTTCTAGAAATTGCAATTGATTTTTTTATCATTTATAAAATCATTAATCATTATTGACTTATAAAATAGTTTCAGCACAAAAATATGCAAAAAATAATTTGTTTGTACATTTTTACAGGTTATTTTCGTCTAATTGCTTCCGGAAACTGTGGAAGATGCTCCGAGTGTTACAAGGACTTTCCAGAATACACATTTGAGATAGACGAATGTATCGAGAGGGGTAACGGTAGTATCAATGTTTGTATGCCTGTCATAAACCCTCCAATAAGATATAATGCAAATGATGAGTCCAAAACAGAAAAAGAAAGCATTAAAAAAGGTTTGTGAAAATTGATCAATAATATCTTAATTTTAATTAATATTAATTATGAGCTTCGACTACAAAAGCTGCATAAATGGAAAATCGGCTTTAATGAATCTTTTTTAAATAGTCTATTTGTGGTAAGGCTGAACCTAGTGCACCATAGCTAAAATGTAATGATGGAGTTTTATTGGTACTTATCCCTAACTTTGCTTTGATAACTAAATACAAGTTTACCGATGTTGAATAAATATGTTGAAGTTTTATATGCTATATGTACATTTCAAGGAGTAATTCAATAATCTCTCATCATTTGCATTGGAAGCAAAACATTGGAGGGCATGGATCCATAGTAAAGGAATTTCGTCGACGGTAGGGACAACTACTAAGTGCACTACGTATCGAAGTCTCGGACCTTCAGTGCTTTAGAAGTTAAACAAATATGCAGCAATTGCAAATTTCTGTTAATATCTTTTGTTCCACCAGCAGAGGCACCAATGGGTTCAAAATAGTTAACCAATGTTGAAACTAAAAAAAAAACATCGTCGAAGTAATGAATATTCATGATGTTTTTCATGTAATATCTTGGCAAAATCCCTATTTCAGTTTGTGAAAAAAATGTTTTTTGTACAGTTTCCTGGATGATAATATGTAGCAATGTTATATATATACCTAGGGGAGCCAGTTTAGAAATCTAGATTGTGTATGTAATTAAACACCCGGTCCAGCTGTTAATTTTTAATGTGTAATTAGATCTTAGACAAAGCCTTTATTTCTTTAGGCTCAAATTCTTCAGGCTCAAAGTATAGCATGTATAGGTCAGAGATCTTTATTCACATAACATTTTCAGTCACCCGTGTTTCTACTGACCTTCATTATCAGTCAAATTACCCCAAATTTGAAAACTTTTCCTTTTTACTCTTTGTGTGTTTTTCAGTCAACTAACTGGAAGCATTTGAAATAAAAATGTCATCTTAGATTGTATCACAAGATGTAGTTTTAAGACTTCTAGTCTTTTTAGAAGTCATGCAGTCGGCAAGACCTTCATTTATTATATACGACATGCATATGGCATTCCATATAATCCTGAAAGCAAAGTTTTCTATAAACTTTGATATTTGCATTATTAATTTTTGTGTCAAAATTTAACCTTGGGACCATGAAATAAACACTTCACATTTTTAACAATATTAGACAAAAACTATTTATTACAAGGAAACAAATATTGGTTTATCCAAGATCTCATCAATCGGCCACGGATGTTTTAATACCATTGATATCTCAGAAAACAATGTCAGATTCAGTATTGCAAGTCCAGTGTAGAATACCCATATGAGAGATCAGAAGTGCATAGTCAAAAGAAACAAGACAATTTGAAACAATCTTAAAGATAAAACAAAAGCAAAACGAGCAACTTTCCTGCTCCCCTGCCTACGGGGTTTGTGTCTCGCAGTTAATTCCATGCTCTCGTGCCTATTCCAAGTATCGGGATTTTCTGAAGAGAGCATTGCTGTTGTCGCATAAATTACTACAACAAGGATACATCCAATCAAGGGTGAAGTCGTTCCTCCTTAAATTTTATGGTTGCATCACGAATTGGTTGATCCATATGGTATAAGTGTATCTCTGTATCTCAACCAGTTATGGACCTGTTACCGGTAAAGGTTCACCTATTGACGCGGACTGACGTTAACTCAGATTAGAGTTCAAGGATTCCACGATGGGTACAGCCTACTGTCGCACTGTAGAATTTAGTGTCACATTACACGTTATCAATCCACAGTAGACAGAAAAGAATGCATTTGAGAGATCCAAAATTCAAGTAAATCCAAGAATAACGTAAACAATAAATTGCTATTGTCGTATTGAACGGTTCTTGGTTGGTCAACTACGCAGTAAAAAGTGATCTGCATGCACCTGTCAGTTAAGTATGATATTGGCCCCAGATTTTTTTATCTTTCTGTATGAAACAACTTGATATAAGGCAACCGAACTTATTGTTTGATATGTTCTCAGATGATCCTGTTGAAGTTATCAATTGTCCGTTTTTAATGTCGCAATTACATTTGTGGATATTTGGTTGGTGAATGACGAAATTTGTTTGGTGTTTATTAGTTTCGACCACTCCGTCTAACCTTTTAGCTTACATTTCAGTTATCTTGTAATTGATTTTTTTATTGACTATATAACCACCCAACATATTTTAACAATGAAAAGATGTCCGAAAGAAGTAAAACTTGCTTAGGTTTGGGATCACTCGAGTTTATCACGAATTTCCGGCGGGGTTCGTTTTATTACATCTTTTTATGATTCCATGCTTTACGATATTTTTATCGTCTTTTTATGGTCCGAAATGTCTCTTTAGTTTTTGCTTTTCAGTTCTCTCTTACTGCTTCTTACATGTGTAAGTGTATCAGGATCGGTCAGATTTAGTTTTTTCTCTAAACATATAACGTTAACATAAATTAAATTTCTCATAATCTGTTTCCACGTGTATTTTTCCAGATTATAAACCTGACAATTCCAGCGACGACGGAAATCTACAAACTACTTTTAGTTATGTGATAGGATCCGCGGCTGCCTTAGTAATTATTATATCAGCTCTCGTTATATTACGGATTTGCTCCAATCATCATCACAAAATGAAACGGATTAAGCAGCAATGCATGGTTTTAAAATACAGAAGTAGCAGTGACATTTATACATCAAATTGGGTACATGCGTCTAATAATTATCACCATGTTTTATCTTTGCGATCTAATAGTGAACCGAAAGTGACACCAACAGAACTTGTTGATTCACAAGATGATTTTAGAGGACGGTCTAATACATATTCATATGAGGTTTCCACAGATTTAACAGATATTCCAGATGATAGAGCTGTGTATTATTAATGCTAGAATGTGCACACTTCTTTCACCAAACTGTCATCGCTGTCATGTCATGAATTAATATTATTTTAAACAGTTTACATCATATATAATTGGAAACCAGGTTACCGCCTTAAATTTTCATATTCGTCCCGGAGAAAAGCTAAAATGTTATTTTGTCATCAATTAGAACTGACAAAATATAATTTAGCTATACATTGAACTACATTTTACTTAAAGATTGAATGCATGTCCTTAGCAGATTAATTGCATGTAAACGACCCAATGCACATTTGTGTATGGGTATGAAAAATTTGTTTTCAGCCTTGAGCGCACATAAATAAAACAAACTGATTGATTGATTGATTTTTGTTTAACGTCCAGTTGCAAATATTTCATGCATATTCAGGACGAGAACAAGTTCTCAAACAATAAATCATAAAAAGGGCTAGCTGGGGTTTATGTCGGGAAATTCAATAGCCACATGATGCCAAATTTGGACTGTTTGGTTAGGGGCGAGAAAATTGGCCTTAGCAATTGGTCACCTACAGACCGCTCATTACGATCTGATTGAAAGGGATTTTTAACGTGCTGAGAGCGTGGCATTTTCCCAAACACTGGCATGGCGGTAATGTACCCGTCCAAGAATTTATACTTCCCGCCGAACCAACGGACGCCACTTTTGGAAGGATTCTAGCTCCTGGCGGAGAAACCGAGCAACCAATTTCTTATTCCCGGCTACTCTCGTGGTGTTTGAGTATTTATACATCCCGCCCAACAAACGGACGTCCTTTAGCAGGGTTTCTACCTTCAGGCGGATAAAACCGAACCGCCTATTTCTATACCCAGACGTGCTCGGGGGTAAAGACAAACTGTACTAAATTATTTATTGGTTTTGGTGAAATACTCCGGATACACAGGTCATGCGAGTCAAAGTTAGCCTAATACTTCGTCTAAAGTCGATATATCATAGTTTCATATCCTCGTCTGTTTAAACGTAGTTTGCTTTACCAAAAGTTACACTGATAAATGCGCTTCGGAGGCAAGAAAATGGAAGGTTTGTTTTGTCCGACATTAACAATTTAAGAATTTGAAGGTAAAAAAGGGGCAGGCAGAAATCTCTATGTCAGAAAACAATATAGACAATGGCCCTCAAAATGAAGCATTTACAAATACGCAACAAGAATACTACTACTTTAATACATGTAAGTATTTGGGTAAATGTCACTAACATTCTGTTTGGATTAGCGGTTACATTTTCGTGAAAAATGTGTGTAACTGGTTATATATATATATAGATATGTATAAAGATAATATTATAAAGATAATGTATGGTATAATATTATGTCTTATCTCATTTAAACCTTATTTGCAACAAAATATAGTTTAAAATAATTTACTGGAATGCTATTTTTATTTATTTAAACCCTATTTCTTAAAATAGAAAAACCAAAAAAGACCTGTTATTATTATAATATACAAACAGAAGTATAAACAGGTGTAAGGGGGGATTATGAGTGAATTTGCTTAGATTCATTGTCTAATTATTGAATACAAACAATATTTTCCTAGAAAACTGATATTTGTATCACTTATTACCTGAACTCAGTTTTTGTAGGGCTCGTGTTACTCCAGCTTTGGTTTTCAGTGTAGTGTTTTATGTTCTATATTTGTCTTTCGTTTCAATTTGTTGGCAAAGGTCTTGTCTGTCTTGACTTAACGATTTATGTCTGCTCCTTTGTTATCTTCGAATTCCTTTTACAAAACAAAACTTGGAAAAAAACTCTTATAATGTGTAAATCCTTTATTTTTCAAAGATTTAGGAGGAATTTACACTACTAAAGCTGTTAACACACTACTTTTATTATTTTTCTTAGTGTTGAATTCTAACGATTACATTAACACAATCACGATATATTCTATGTGGTATTGGTGGTGGAGAACTGAAAATAAATTTTCATAGAAGTAGAGGTAGATGTAGCATTTTCCATAACATTGGTAGATTAACATCTTAGCATAGGTTTCCTAAGCTTATATGATATATATTAAATATTACCATCAATATAATGCAAGTTAATGATTCCCAGAATTGTCGCATCAAAATGACAGAAAAAGCAACTTAGAGATAAATAAATGCAGTGTAAAACTTTTGTTCTATAACTTTTTTAGTGTTCGGTAACATCTAAGACAAGTTTTGATTTCATCCTCCTTGTACTCTTTTGTATGATCTGATATATTCTTACATATAATTTAATGTTCATAAATTTAACGAAAATTGACAAAAATAACATGATAATGTAAGGAAAAACTAAAGCGGAAGAGCCGAGAAAGACAGATCAGTATCGACAACAACAAGGTTGACAAGATACTACCTATACAAAAAACAAAATAAAAGTTATCATAAATCTATGAGCAATGCAAACCCCACCAAAATCCAGTTGGTCTGTAATGGTAAGCAGTTACTGCCACTTAAGTTACGTTATTCGCTGCATTACCATTTTCCATTCACGGCTATTAGGGATTTAATTTACTATTATTGTATTGTATCAAAATCAGGGTCACAACCTCCGGGCTGAGAAAGTGATTGACTGATTTCAGCTAAACATCCAGTGGGCAATATTTTGACTATATTCAGGAAGGGATCAAGTTAACAAACAATAAATCAACGTAGACTGTGAGCAGGGGGACCCGTCAGGGAGTTAATTTTAGACTGGCATTGCAAATGCTGCGGGTTGGATAGGGGTGGGAATTTTTGCCTTGTTACTTGGGGCTTACTGACCACTCAAAAAGAGTTGTTACAAGTGGTCTTTAACGTGCTTAGAACGTGGCATTACCTAAACACAGGGCGTCTTTAACATCTCCCTCCGGACGGATTGTTCATTTATACTTCGCCACAACGAGGATCGCCTCTTTAAGAGGATTAGTGCCTCCAGGACGGAGATACCTAGTGTCTATTCTTTCTGCGGCACAACCTTTGCGAAGGTGGTTTGAGTATGTATATATCCCGTTTGAACTAACGGACCCCCCTAAGCAGGGTTTGTACCTGCAGGCGTGGAAACCGAACGGCCTATTTCTATACCCCGGCCGTCCATGGGGGTCAGAGAAAGTGAAAAGAAAAAGTACCTCTAAAGAAAAGATCCGTTTTCGTGTGGAAAACGGACATTCCGTATCGGCCAACAAGATTGTGATGTCTATGATAAAAGTGATCACTTCAACCTTTTCGCAACATATCCCTTTTGTAGTAGTTTCTGCGACAACGCACTGTCGAGGAAACCGCTGTATTGGATACATGCTCGGGGAAACATTTTATCTGCAAAATTTATACGTCATACTCTGGGCAAGCTGGAAGGTTACTGTTAATTAATGAAGGCTAACTATTGGAATGTTGAAGTCATCACGTTTCTCATATAGTTTTGTGTGTAACATTCTGCATCGTTTAATTCAAGATTAAGATCATAGTATGAAACAGACGTTATTGTGTCTTTTATGTCTTTTAAAAGCACACACTGGTACTTGAGGTAAAGATAATCTCCAAATCGAGCATTGATCACTGGAAGTACATGATGTAGCAGAAGATTAAATTCAAGGTTTTTTCTGCAATTACCCTTAAAGACAGTGAATGAGTGAATAAACATCGGCAAGGAATGTGTCAAAATAAGCGTTCACTGGAATGCCAATGTCTACTAGAAAGCTCGTCCGTCAAACTGGCTAAACATGTTGTCAATAAGGAAGTCTCATAATGTGCAATGCTAATGTCATCCTCTTTACATTTATGCTTTGGATTGTGTGTTCGAAGTCAAAATGCTGTAAATCCGGTTCAAAATACGATGGCAATAGTCATCAGATGATTCCTAAGATGGGAAATGTTAAAGGAAGACCTATCTCACCCACGGACTATTTGTTTCCTTATCTAAAAATCTTAAATCTAAGATATATAAATATAAGCGATGTAATGTTCTATTTTATAAATCAAAATCAGGACAAGAAATCAATAAAATGAGGTGTCTGTTATTGATCAATTGAACCCAATTATCACTGCGATCAGTGATAAAAAAATACATAATGTACGCTCACAGCTGTCGGCAGAATGTCTTTAATATAACTTTGCAGGGCCAGAAAAAGATCAGCCAATTCTAGAATGGCAATTAAGTCCCCAGACCTGTAATAATAAAAGGGCTTATTTAGTTGATTGATTGATTGTTGTTTAACGTCCAGTGGCAAATATTTCATGCATATTCAGAACGGAAACAAGTTAGCA
>JARWCS010051645.1:0-16091 GCA_034783895.1 Geukensia demissa
TTTCGTTGCCATGGTCTTGTCTGTTTTCCGACTTAACAATTTCTGTCTGCCCATTTGGTATCTTCGAATTCCTTTTACAGTTGCTACATGAATGTAACTTAAAATTATAAGGTTTGACTGATCTTTCTATTCTTATACCCCAAGCGTGTCTGATGAATCTATATCCAGAAAAGCGCTTTACACTGCGTTTTATTTGGCTTTGGAATATTTATTATAAACGGATTTAAAATAAAAATAACCAATAATAAATGTTTAATAAATGTGGAGAATTTCGGTGTGCTATATGTTCATTTCAAGGAATAATCTGTCATCAGAAGCAATAGAGCTAAAACATATGAAGTCAAATATTCAAATATAGCAAAGAAGTTCTCAAATAAAAACAAATCGAAATGGGAAGCCAAATCCGACAGCAGGGAAAACCATTCACAATCGAGGCCTTTCCGTATTATACTGTCTGACATATATTTTATATTTTTTTCTATAAAATGTGTAAGAATATTTATTGTAGTTATAATAAGGAGTACGCACAATTTATTGCAATTGTTATCTACAATTCAGATATTTATGATTGTTAAGAACAAGGCAGATATCTTCTCTGTTTTCTATCATAACAAAATGATCGTTCACAAAGATTTTAAACCTTCTTTATTTTTTGGACAATTTTAGTAAAAAATGTATAGGTATTGTGTCGTTCAGCTTTTGTTTTATTACTGTAAAATTATTTTCCTATTGTAGACGTTATCACTTTAAGCCAGGAGTCAGAAAGCCGAAGTTTTTCAATCAAATTTAAGTATAGTAACATGACATTGGACAGGGAAAAGGAAGCCAATGGAAAAGTTGGAGTTTTTGTTCAGGCTACTGACAAAGGAAATCCACCAAAAAAATCAGAGTGGAAACTTTTCATTATTATCATCGATGATATAAATGATCAAAGTCCAGTGTTTGCAAAGAGCGAGTATCATTTCAGTGTCTTTCAGGTAGGTTTTAGTGTTTTCGAATACCGTGGTTTATCTTTATAGAAAAATCCTTAATGTGTTCGACGGTAAGAGCAATTTTGGATTTAAAACCATGTTTCCGAATAGAAAACGTGTTTTTACTTGTGTTGGTTGCTGAGTCCGGGCAAATGTTCTTTTTACTGCTCAGGTATTTGATATGTTTCTAATTTGCCTTTTGAACTGATATTAAGATCTTCGCAATTGTGTTCCACCCTGGTCTTTATAGCTAGCAAACACAGTGTTGTTTAACAGGATTATGCTGCCACCTTGAAGATTCATGAAAAATTGGCAAATGACATTACACAACGATCAATTAATTATTCATTCGATCATAAAGAAAATCTCCTTATGGATCTAATCTAGATCATTAGAATAAATCGGAAAGCATGACAGTTTCCTTTATTTTCTGTATTTGGCAGAAGCTTATCAAAGCGTAAGTGTAATGTAACTCGGAAAGGTTCAACATATTGACGCATGATATAATATTCTAGAAAGCTCCTGATGGTGTTATCATTGGAACAGTCACGGCCGATGACAAAGATTTGAATCCAGTGACTCATTATAACATCTCTGTCACAGAAGGTAGTTTCCCATCATCGGTTGTGTCAATCAATAATCTGTCAGGCGAAATATACAAATCAGGAAATATGACGCTGGAAAGAAATGCCAACTTGCAGATCAAGGTACATTTTTGTGAAATGGGACGCCAGATTTTAAAAGTAAAAGCAATATGTCATTAAAATAAAAAAATCATGTTTTTTCTTAAAATTAAAGCTCTTTCTGAAAAATGCTACAAGATTTGCCAAACAAGGTCAAGAAGATACTTTAGAAAAAACTTTAAAAAACCCAACCCTTATGTTCTTTCATATCCATATTGAGTTTACATTATTTGCAATTGCATTATTACTTTGGAGAAATTAGTTGATCAATGCTGAATAATTTATGGTGAAGTTTGTTGTGCTTTATTTGTATTTCATTGAGTAACCTCTGTTCAGTAGCATTTGAATCAAAACATAGAAAAGCCTAGGTTCAAACATTGTAAAATGAAGTTCTCTTATTTAAACAAATCGTATTGGCAACCAAATATAACGGAAAAGACATATACCATGCCTGGAACAAGGAATGAAGCCTTTTCCCTTTATTTCAGGAGCTAACTTTTAAATTGAAATCTTTTGGGTGTATTTATTGACTCCTGACTTAGCTGATGAAAGTAAATTCTTTGTATTGGACTGGATTTGATATTTTGATGAAAAATAAATGTATAATTGGTTAGTTACTCTCTTTTCAGCATTTATTCCATATCTTTAATTTCATAAAGTATGACCGCCCAAATACCAAAGATTGTCAAACTGATTGACCTAAAAATACTTCTAAATATTATTCATTGAAAAATTAAAGATCTCCACAGAGAAATCATTCGAAAAAGCAATGACACTCTCAATTTCATTTGTTTGTATTTCATTTTTGACACAGGGATTGGTATCCGCTCAAGATGGTAAAGACGATACGAAGGAGCCGAGCATTTCACAAGTTACAATCACCATAGAATTTGATGACAAAAATAACCACACACCTAAATTTGAAAAAGGTAAAATACTTATGAAAAGGAATTCGAAGATACCAAAGGGGCAGACAAAAATCGTCAAGTCGAAAGACAGACAAAACCATGGCCAACAAAATGAAACGAAAGATAACGTAGAACACACAACACCACAGTGAAAAACAAAGCCTGAGTAACATGAACCCCACAATACCCTGGGTGAGTTCTGCATATATAATTAGTCTAATGATGTTGTAACTCAGCCACTTAAGACTTTACCGAATAAGTATCATTGGAATTAGGTATTTTAAAGGTTTACACCCAAATAGAGGCAGGTAAAGCGTATATATGAATATACCTTTTATCTTGAACTAATTGCCTTTCTTAAAAAATTGGTAATCTTGCAATAATTATTTTTCAATGTTAGTTTGAAATCACATTTTTATAATGAAATACAGCAACTAGCCAGACAGATGTCCTAGTAATGGATATACGGTGATATGAAATGACTTCCTATGTTTTGTTGTACATTAAGTTTCTCGGGTTACTATTTTGATAGCATTTGTTGCTTTGTTTTGTTTGATTTCTTAAATATCTGATCAGCGTGAAAAAATATCGATGTTTTAGATAAACGTAATGTATTACATTATTACATTGCTTGGGTAGTATCAGTTAGTAACAACCAAATATGACCGGGGTGAGCTTCGGTTTACTGTTTGCTGGGATATTTCTAGATATTGCTTATGAATGCTTTTTATAATGTACCAATATTTCATCAAATTGGTTAGAAAAGTTCGTTCTGCACATTTGCACTGTGGAATTAGATGATGCAGATGTGTGAAATCGAGGATGAGATGTCCGTCACTGTATAAGTGTCTGTAACCTATACGTTTTAGTATGCTGTCTCTATCATTCCACATTTCCCTGCAGTTCTTTTTCTTTTAATATGTTACGTATTTTAAATCCAAGCCTTTTTATTGCAAGTAGGACCGACATATTTTGCTTATACGTAGCAATTACAGACTGAAATTGAAAATACGAGAGACAATAGCTGCTTTTATCAGAAGTTATGAGGTTAATGTCAAAGTGTCAAAGAAACCATATTCCATCCTCCAAAAAAGAAAACATGAAATTGCTGAATCTATGAGAATAAAGGAAACCGTATATAGCTAAAACTCAGCAAATCGGTTTTTTGTATTATACATATAAATACAAAAAATCATATGACATCGACAACAAATGACATCGAACCCTGATTCCATTACTAGCAATTAAAATGACTGAAATGACCATAAACAGTCATATTGAACTGCAACATGCAAAAAAAGAACTGCAAATGACGGTCAAAATCTCGGCAAATAACTGTAGACATTGTCACAGTCAAACAAAATGTCGTTAAAACCTTTCTTTAACTGTCAAGACTTGTTTGTTATAGGTATACACTGTTACAAGGAATTCGAAGATACCAATAGGGCAGACAAAAATAGTCAAGTCGAAAGACAGACAAAACCATGGCCAACAAAAGATAACGTAGAACACACAACACCACAGTGAAAAACAAAACCTGAGTAACATGAACCCCACAATAACCTGGGTGAGTTCTGTTGCTCCCAAAGGGTAAGTAACTCCTGTTCCACTAGTGGCGTCCGTCGCGTTCCTCAGTAGTCAAATCCATTGTAAAGCCAGAATCGATTGTAGTCACAACCGGCACAGGAACGAATTTGTACTCACGAAAGCCGGAAGATATCGCATACTTTGGATCTAAAGAGCATTGTTTATCCATGTCAACATTTGTTACATGAAGACAAATAAAATTGACTGCCCCAACGCAATAGCGTTCGGATATACAGAATACCACTTGTACCAATTTTGTTGACATTTATAATTAAACTGTGAAAACTTTAAACTTTAGAGTATTGACAGATTGTCAACATCTACTTTTTGTTCAACATTAACTGTAAATAAAGGTTAACAGATGTACAGTTTATCATTTCATGTAGTGAAAATAGGTATTTAAATTATTTTTATCGTATTCTTTTTCAAAAGATATATTTGATAATGCTTCAGATAAAGTAGTTTCATTTCATAAATAATTTCACATTTCAAATTGCAGTCGCAATTCAGAAATTGATGATTAAATATTTAAGATTCGTCAATGTTTCTTTTTATTTGTTTTCAAAAATTATTTTCTGAATCCTTCAATTATTTGTTTTCAAAAGATTCATCATCAAATAATTCACATTTCAATGCGGTTAGCATCATATGAAAGATGATTGTTATTTCTTATTTACTGTTGTTTGTTAAGAACAAAACTTAACTTAAGAGGGATGAAATTATTTTTCCGAAACTTTCCGTTCATGTCTAGCAACATTCCAGCAGCACCTGCATACGTAGTGTATATTTCTCAGTTGATACACTACTCCAAGGCTTGTGCTTCCTATCAGGATTTCATTGATGGAGGGTTGCAGCTGACAAGAAAGCTACTGAGCCAAGGGTTTCTAAGGAAAAGACTAGAGTCGTTTCGTTAGTTTCGGTCGCCATCAAGATTTAGTTGACTGGTACGAGATCCCTTTCACAAATGTGAATGGATATCTTCCCACTGTCATGAAAACAAATCCGTTCCTATACCGATAATGACTAACATCGATTGTGACTATATACCGGCTTTGACTACTGAGTAACACGATGGGTGCCACTAGTGGAGCGGAAGTTGCTTACCTTCCGGAGCACCTGAACACACCCTGGTTTTTTGTATGGTTCGTGTTACTCCAGCTTTAGTTTTCAGTGTAGTGTCGTGTGTTCTATGTTTGTCTTTCGTTTAATTTTGTTTTCCATGGTCTTGCCCGGCTTCCGATTTCTATCTGCATCTTTGGTATCTTCGAATTCTTTTTGTTATATCCATGATATCATACCACAATCAGATATAACCTAGACTGAATAAGTAATCTTGAAGCCCACTAACTTTTACCATTATTACAGTCAGTCACTTATAGATTGTAAACATCATAAACAATATCTGGCTTATATAAAAGTATTTTTAACCAATATTTCAAAATTCTTTGTTTTCGAATTATATAGATTGGTAAGTGAACAAGGTCGATTTATAAACATGATAAAGTCGTAGTTTGAGGCTCTTTTAAAACAGAACAACCAAGCCTATTATGAATTTGTTCCACTTGTTGTGCATGAATTCTATACCTCAGAACCGTAACTTATATAAAAATAGAAGATGTGACATGATTGTTCATGAGACAGATATCCGTCAAATGTTTGTCGAAGTAAGTTAAAACGATACTAAACTATAAAACATCATACCACTTCAAGCGAGTTAAATAAAAAGATAAATCAAACATATTTGGTATTTTTAGGCCTTTTAAAGCTTCCGTTATGGAATGCGCGCCAGTTGATAAGCCGCAATGGAGCCTGTGGTGATTTATATTCTACTGACAATTTGTGGATGGCTGACTCAAGAACAATCATGCCACATCTCCTTTTTATATACACTAGCCGAGAAAACTTTGACGAACGTACTTAGGTACGGACCTAAAACAAGAAGTGTACTTAACAAAAACGCATTCTAAATGAAGATATCACTCTTAAGAATACACGCCGTTACTGATAGTATGTTAAGGGGATATTCCCGATCCGAAAATGCCAACTTTCTTAACTTGAAATGGATCAAACACTACGTTGAGTGATTAAGATTGCCAAATTTAAAAATCTTGATGTCTTCACAGCCTGCAAAATGGCATGCGTGTTTATATCTTATAACATTGCTTTGTTAGAGTTTACAGACATCCTATATGGGCTGTTACGGACATCATTAAATATATAAGAATAGGCTATTAGCCAAACGCTTATTGCCAAGATCTGCATACAATTAAGATTTATATTTAAAAGCGTTATCAGTTGATTAAAAACGTCATGAAGACGATTATCATTGACGATATTCCAACCGACGCTCGCTTTTGTCATATTTGTGCAAGTTACAACCTCCATTTAAGTATTTTAATTTTATGCCGTTTGATTTATTTTAGCTGAATATGAAAAAGAAATTAGCTGGAACACGGCTATTGCAACGTCTATACTTCAAGTAATAGCTATGGATGAGGACGTAGGACAGGAAGGGGAAATAACATACTCTATAAAAATGGGAAACACGAGGGTAAGGAATATCAATAGCACAAGAAACCCTTTATAAAACTTTTAACACAATATTCGAATTTTTCCTTAGCCCAATGTATAAAGATTAAAACCCATATAACAATATTCTATAGCTCGATGTACGAAAAGAAGAAACACTACGGTTATGATTATCCACAGCACCATGTAAATATAGTGGAAACATTAGGGTATTGATTAACCACAGCACCATAATAATAAAGTGGGAACCCTAGTGTTGATGATTATCGACAGCACCATGTTAAGAAAGTAGGAGCTCTAGGGTTAATGATTATCCACGACACCATATTAATAAAGTGGAAACCCTAGGGTAATGATTATCCACGGCACCATGTTAAGAAAGTGGAAACCCTAGGGTAATGATTATCCACGGTACCATGTAAATAAAGTGGAAACCCTAGGGTAATGTTTATCCAAAGCCTCATGTAAATAAAGTGGAAACCCTAGAGTATGATTATCATCAGCACAATTTAAATAAAATGAAAACACTATGGTAATAATTATCCACAACACCATGTAAAGAAAGTGGAAACCCAAGGTTAATGATTGTCCACAGCCACATGTAAATAAAGTGGAAACCCTAGGGTAATGTCTATCCACGGCACCATGTTAAGAAAGTGGAAACCCTGAAACCCTTGTGTATTGATTATCCACAGCACCTTGTTAAGAAAGTGGAAACCCCAGGGTAATGATTATCCACAGCACCATGTAAATAAAGTGGAAACATTAGGGTAATGATTATTCACGGCACCGTGTTAAGAAAGTGGAAACTGAAACACTAAGGCAAGGATTATATATACCACCAATATTCCACAATTAGCAAAGTTGAAAACTAGGGTTTACATTTTCCACAACTTTGTATAAAGAAAATGGAAACACTAGGGTAGGGATTATGTTGAAGCACCATGTAAACAAAAATGGAAATACTAGGGGAGGATTATGTTGAAGCATCATGTAAAGAAAATGGAAACACTAGGATAAGGTTTATGTTGAGGCACCATGTAAAGAAAATGGAAACACTAGGGGAGGATTATGTTGAAGCACAATTTAAATAAAATGGAAACACTAGGGTAAGGACTATGTTGAAGCACAATTTAAAGAAAGTGGAAACACTAGGGGAGGATTATGTTGAAGCATCATGTAAATAAAATGGAAACACTAGGGTAAGGACTATGTTGAAGCACAATTTAAAGAAAGTGGAAACACTAGGGGAGGATTATGTTGAAACACCATGTAAAAAGTGGAGACGCTAGGATTATGCTGAAGCACCATGAAAAGAAAACGGAAACACTAGGATTATGTTAAAGCATCAGGTAAATAAAATGGAAACACTAGGGTAAGGATTATGTTGAAGCACCATGTAAAGAAAATGGAAACACTAGGGTAAGAATTATGTTGAAGCACCATGTAAAGAAAATAGAAAAACACGGGTAAGAATTATGTTGAAGCACCATGTAAAGAAAATGGAAACACTAGGGGAGGATTATGTTGAAGCACCAAGTAAAGAAAATGGAAACACTAGGGTAAGAATTATGTTGAAGCACCATGTAAAGAAAATGGAAACACTAGGGTAAGAATTATGTTGAAGCACCATGTAAAGAAAATGGAAACACTAGGGGAGGATTATGTTGAAGCACCATGTAAAGAAAATGGAAACACTAGGGTAAGGATTATGTTGAAGCACCATGAAAAAAATGGAGACACTAGGTTAAGGATTATGTTGAAGCACCATGTAAAGAAGATGGAAACACTAGGGTAAGGATTATGTTGAAGCACCATGTAAAAAATGTAGGTAGGGCGGCTTGCTGGTAACATATAGCTACCGGGTTCGATCCCAAGTGGTGGCGATCGTAATTTGTGTTAACTGTTAAAATTACAAACAAAATCAAAAACGTTGTCGGCATGGACAAGACCATAATTCGAAGGGCACAATTTCTACTACTTTGCTCGCTTTCTTAAGGTTGCACCTTATTCATATTATATCTATTATACTCCAAAATGACTATAACCTGATTTGAACATGAACAGTGCAGCTGTTGTTTCAAAGCAGAATTCGTACCCTTTCTATCACTGAGGTCATTCCAGTTTTTCGTAGAGATCTGCAACGTTTATCAATGTCTGTTTGAGTTTTTTGTCTCGTTAAGTTTTGTGTCGTGCTCCGTCTAGTTCTCGAGGTTGCTGTGTCCCTCCCTTTTCTGACCCCTTGTTTTCTCTCGCTGCCCAACCATAATGTTTAATTCTATTTAACTGTCTTTTTGAAGGCATTTCGATATACTTTTGACTTGAATTTCTTGCAGGCATTCTGTTGACTATGTATTATTTTATTGCAGGAATTCTTTGAAATCAATAGTGATGGCATAATAATGCTAGCATATAAACTGGATTCCTCTATAGGAACTGCAGCAACTGAAATAGTAGAATTGACGGTGCAAGCCATAGATGGAGGAATTATTCCAAAATCAAGGTCAGTTTTTAATGTAACAGTCATATTTAAATGAATGAACATGGAATATATGCCAAAAATACACAATCCACAATTTTTCTGTTTTATGCACTGTATAGTTTCTCCTTAAGCTGCTGCCTTCAGTTCACTAGGTTTCCGTGGGGCATGAAACAAAGTTCTTTAAAATAGTGCCTTTCATTTCTATCTTTTATTAAACAGATTTGTGACAAAATTAAAAAAAAATGAAATGCATGAATCTCATTGTGTTGGAAGCGCTTTTCTGGATTTCCTTCATCAGATATGCTTGGGACCAAATATTGGTAACCAAGGAATTAATGACTGTGCAAGTAAAGAGCCGTCCCTACTGTTATACGGACATTTCGTACAACTGGAGAAAAGTAAGTTAAAACAAGAAAATGGCCATGTTTGAAGGCTTAGTTTTTTAATTTTAAACGGCAAATTCAGTCCCCTGAAGAATTAAAGAAACAAAGTTATGACAAATTTGTAACAAGCGACTGTGTCAGGAAACTGTTTAGACCAACTCAGGTTACCACGGTATTCTGGTTGGGGTTACATTTTTTATTGATATATGTTTTTTTTTGTCATTCGCCCATCCAACCGTTCACATTTACGTATAAATCTTCTCTTTTGGCCGACTGTGTTAAAAAAATCCATGCACTACCCAATCCGTCATTTGTACCTGCCAACCAATATGGTCGATATCACTCAAAAAGAAGCTTATATCAACAAAATCCTTGAAATTATTCTCCGCTTTTGTCAAATGGAAATTCATTAATATATCTTCCCATTTGGTATCTTCAAATTCATTATAGTTTCTCTACGATCCCTTCTAAAATTATATCTGGTACCCCCACTGACCAACAAAGGTCCCCGCTAGAGCGGAATTTTAGTTTAACACGCATGACAGCTATGGAAAATTTATTTCGAAACATTCTTTCGAAATGACTGAGCCTATTGGAAATAAACCTTATTGAAAACGCCTTAAAGTGGTTACTAGAGTTCCGTCGATCATCCAAAATGGTCACCACAGCCGTAATTAGTTTTACATTGAGTTTATAGGACATTTTCATGAAGGTTTTCATGTCTGAAACTCTATAATATACATAAAACTCAATATAATTTATTGTCCCGCAAATGAAAAAACTAACACAAATAGCATCTTATCCTAATGGCATATGGAAGTTTATGGACAGGCCAGTCATCTCTAAAACTTATATGGACCACAGCTGAGCCATTTGGCCCAACGAGTCAAGAACTATTTGTTATATTAAGCTTAAAAACAATGGACAAATTGTATCAGTATTTCAAATTGCAAATGGTGCTCTTTAACATTCCTAGTTTTTTGTTTGATATATTCTACATCAAGCTGAATTACAATATTCACATAGAAAATAAGAACTTAACTCAGATGTTAAAGTGAACGAAACAAATCTCCTGGCAGCGTCTGACGACATTTTCAGTATTGTATAATTGAACACGCGCGACCGGAATGATCGCGGTAAAATGACCTCTAAATATACTACATAGACCGGCTATCCTGTAAATATAGGATATATGGACCGGCTAAGTTACATACGTTGTAAATAGAATAAGAATTTATATGTTTGATATATTAAAAAATATATAATTACCAGGAATTGTATTTGACATGTTTTGAAATGTTCAATTTGCAGTAACACCACAGTGCGCATTCGTATTACTGGTGACAATCCTGGTGTTTGTGTTCAGGGAGCAGAGCACTCTAGACAAGTCAATGATTTAGAAAGTGAACGAAACAGCTGGTCGAGTGCACTGTATGGACTTGTGGTAGCGTTATGTTTGACAATATTGTGTGCTTTGTTTTTCTTGTACAAGTATGTGATTTATTTGGATATTCAAATCCATTCTTCTGATAAAATCAAAGTATAGCCAGATTTTGTCTGAAATAGTTCTTTCAAATGGTAATGTTTTCCAATGATTAAACATAACTCAATATCATTGTCTATAATGCATCATAATGTGATATAAATTTCAGTTCTCTCATATTGAATTATTGCTTAACTTGATTTTGTCTAATTTTTTTTTACATAAGGAAACCATTTAGTTTTGCCGATGTTCGGGTCTATTTGAAGCATTGCGACCGTTAGATTACCCTGCAATTAAATATAAAATGCAACGTTTACTTTTTAGGCATTACAACCAATAAGTGAAATCATCTGCCAAAAATTTAGGATTTCCATTTGTAAGGCCAGTGTAGAATACCCATGCGAGAGACCGAAAATGCATAGTCCAAAGAGAAAAGACCAATTTAAAACAAACAAAAGAAAAAACGTTAACAAAAGGACATCGTCTGAAATGAAACTAAGAACATGTTTTATTTTTGTGTATGGAAGTGTTAGAATTATCAAAATATGTGTGTATGTATTTATAAACATGTTACTTGTGTTTTTTAATAAAGTTCATACACAGTACATGCGTTAAAAGAAAAAAGGTCATAGGAAAAGTTCTTAAGAAGAACTGTGAAATTCCAACATATTTATTTATGCAATTAATATTTAAATACCAAGGATTATATTTCATCTTTTATATATAAAAAAACAACTATTTTGAAAGAAAAAACACTTTGTAGTTATTGACTGGGTCCGAGGACAGTAACTGTTTTGTTTGATCCAAGGACTGAACTGTTGTCCGAAGAGGTAGTTCAGTCTGAGGGGAAGACAAGACAGCTCGTTCCGGGGACCCAATCTATAACTTATTTGTTATATCATTGTCGATCAGAACTAATCGCAGGACGTGGTCAGCCAATAGAAATTAACCCTCGCGGGCAACAGTGCTAGGACTGTTTATAGGGGCAACAGTCCTAGCACTGTTGCCCTGTGCTACAGAAAATTATTACTGTTGCAAAATGATTCAGTTGTGATGTTTTATTGCATTAACTTCACATAGGAAGACTTTATAAAGTTATAACAGTACTGACTATTTCCCAGCGTTTGTCGCGACTTTGCTTACAATGTCTACATCAGAACTTCCTGTCTTGTGTTCTACCTTTCAGAATGTTGCATGAAATAATCAATAGAAGATGTTTTACGATTTATAACATTATTGAAATTGTTGATTTTTGTTTGCTTGCCATGGTACGGTAGTACGTAGATTTTGTCGGTATAATATAAGGGAAATAATGTCTGGCACCAGACTTTAAGTATAGTTAAACGGTTAAAGACCGTTAGTTCAGGAAATACCAAGTTTATTGTCCCTTCTCTCTTTAGAAAGTATTCCTCTTCACTTAACGTCTACAAATGCCCGCTATTCAGAACAGGAATTGTATTTACTTTCTTATTTTTCATTAATGTTGCCATGTTTTAAATATTAAATCTGATTTTCTTTAGATGGCGAACCATACCAACTGATCCAGACATAAGTCAACCTAAAGATAAGGGCAAATATTTTGACAGTCCTATGCCATATAGTGACTTAGAAAAGAGACAAACTGTGGAATATTCTACATCTAATGACGCCTTTGAACCACCTACAAATGATTATGATGATCCCTGCGCTAAGGTAATTTAAATGATGCATTCCTGAATAATTCGTCCATCTGTTCTTCCGTCCAATGATCCGGATGTAACAATATTTTAACATTGCATTCGTAACCTATCCGTTTCTTCAGCTTATGTTCCAAAGGTTGTGATGAGTGACCTATTCTTCACCACTGCGTTTCTAATTATCACACCGTTAAGATTATCTGAGGGGTGCTTTCTAGACCTATCCAAATCTAATGATCCAACCGTAAAAGTTATCTGAGGAATGCATTCTAGACCTATCCAATCATCTATGTAATAATCCAAACAGTAAGGTTATCTGAGGGTTAAATTCTAGACCTATCCAATCCCACATCTAATGATCCAACCGTTAAGGTTTTCTGAGGGATGCATTCTAGACCTATACATGCTATACAATCCTCCAACTTAGGATCCAAACGGTAAGGTTATCTGAGGTGTGCATTTAAGACCTATACAATCCTACGTCTAATGATCCAACCGTTAATGTTATCTAAGGGGTGCATTCTAGACTTATCAAATCCTCCATCTAATGATTCAACCGTTAAGGTTATTTGATTATCTAATGATTCAACCGTTAAGGTTATTTGATTATCTAATGATTCAACCGTTAAGGTTATTTGTTGACCTTACCCCGCATGTGTGTTCTTCAATGCACATATGTTGAGTCGTCGACATCTAGCAAAGAATTCCGCTCAATGTTATCTGAGGGGTGCATTCTAGACCTATACAATCCTCTATCTAATGACTCAAACGATTAGGTTATCTAAGGGTAGGATTCTAGACCTATCCAGTCCTCCATCTAATTATCCAATGGTTTATGTTGTCTAAGGGGTGCATTCTAGATCTATACAATCCTACATCTTATGATCCAACCGTTAAGGTTATCTGAGGGTTGCATTCCAGACCTATACAATTATCTATATAATTATCCAACCGTAAAGTATATCTGAGAGTTGCATTGTAGACCTATCCAATCCTCCATTTAATGATCCAAACGGTAAGGTTATTTGAGGGTTGCATTCTAGACCTATCCAAACCTCCATCTTATGATCCAACCGTAAAAGATATCTGATAGTTGCATTCTAGACCTATCCTATCCTCCATCTAATGATCCAATCGTAAAGGTTATCTGAGGGTTGCATTCTAGACCTGTCCAGTCCTACATCTAATGATCCATACGGTAAGGTTATCTGAGGGTTGAATTCTAGACCTATCAAAATCCAACCGTAAAGGTTATCTGAGGGTTGCATTCTAGACCTATACAAATCTAATGATCCAACCGTTAAGGTTATCTGAGGATTGCATTCTAGACCTGTACAATACTCTATCAAATGATCCGGTTTGAGCGGAATTCTTTGCTAGATGTCGACGACACTACATATGTGCATTGAAGAACACACATGCGGGGTAAGGTCAACAAATTACAGATAACCACTGGCAAAGAAATCTAACAAAATCTGTTATAAGTTGCCCGACAGTAATACATACAAAATCAAATACAATGTTTAAACAAATACAGGGCACATCAAAACAATGCCTTTTGGAATATAAAATGGACTGAAGGGATTTTATTTAAATTTTAAAAATTATATAATTTTTTAACAGATTTAGTAAACTGAGCTGTTCTCCTCGGGTTCACTAAAAGCTTCAGAAAAAGGGAAATGCATCAACAAACCCGTTCTGATGCATTTATATATATTATAACAGTGGGGATTTAAATGTTATTGAGACACCTTTAAAATAATGGTGGTGTAGGGCTGATTCCGGGGGATTCCCAAAGAAGCCATTGGCGGATCTAGTCTTTTGTAAAAGAGGGGGAAACTTGCCAACAAATACATGTACATATGTGGATCTGACTTTTGGAAAAGAAGGTCTTCTAATACGTACTCACCTGCATGCCAAACAGGAGTTTTTATTTTACAGGTTTAATTAGGTGTCGGGTCCCCTTGCCGGATCCACCCCTTGTCTCTTGGAATAAACATGGTCTAGGTATGGGAATCTGAACAGTTTTTCAGCTAATTTTCAAAATAGGGGATGCCCGTGCAAATTATCTTTATATGCCGATTTAGAATATATCTATTTGAATACGTGGAAATCTGAACCTTGCTGAGATAACTTTTGACTTTTAAAATGAGGTGGTTGGTTAAGGATTATTAATCTGTTTTTGAGATAATTAGTCATCTTCAAAAGGGATGGTTGGGGCCATCTCGTGGGGTGATTACAGAACTTATCTTTTCATTCAACTTATAATTTATGTTGTTTATCAATGGAGATCAGAACCGTTTTTGAGACAAACTTGTAATTTTAAATATGAGCCCGTGATGCTTATTGAACGTGTCCTATCATACCCATTTAGAATAGATATAAGGTTTAGGGTTGGGAATCTGAACTGGAAATAACTTATGATTTATGACATAAGATAAGCCCACCCCAGGGGATGACCCCCAGTGCTAAACCATTCAGATCGTCTGCTGAAGTTTATGATTTAGGAGAATTGTTGTCTCATACATAATTACACCGCATATCCTTTTCCTATATTTTCATTATATAACAATATAAAAAATGTTAAAATTTCTTATGGGGGAGTGTGTCCACTCTAGGGACAGCAATCAAATATCAAAAACATTTGGGACAATCTACATCTTTGTGCAATTATAACCAAGTTTCACTTGTGTACTTCTAGAAGGAGCTCAAGCACAATTATAAATTTTCCATTTGGTCATCCTGAAGCTACGCTACCGAGGATGCTATTCATATTTCGAAACTTTTGACAAAGTCTACATTAATAATAACTGAGCCAGGTTTTAGCTCCCTATTCCATCGAATGATCCAACAGTACATTTAATCTGAGTTATGTTTCCTCGACCTGTCCGTTACTCTATCATATTGTCCAACCGCTTAGGTAGTCTGTGTGATGCATCCTTAACCTATCCATTCCTCCATGGAATAGTTCAACTTTTATAAAATCTATGTGACGTCTTCATATCCATTAGTAACTCCATCTGATTTCGTACGATATTATAATGAAAGTCAGGCATGCATAATCATTTTAAAATACAAGAAGTCGGCAGACAGGCATGATCATGGTTAACAAAATAAAACGAAAGACAAACATAGAACACATAACACTACACTGAAATCTGGGTCCAGTTGTTCAACAGATTTAACCGAGAGTTAAATTTAACTCCAAATAAATTTCGTTTATTTGTACAGGATAAACTACAGGTTAAAATTTGACCATGAGATAAAAGTGTTGAACAACTGTGCCCTGGAGTAACACGAACCCTACAAAACCCAGGGTGAGTTCAGGTGCCCCGGAAGGGTAAGCAACTCCTGCTCCACTAGTGGCACCCGTCGTGTTACTCAGTAGT
>JARWCS010051756.1:0-16085 GCA_034783895.1 Geukensia demissa
AAAAACGGCGGATGCGGCAGGTTTTCGACAGACGCGGCGGTGCCTGAGAAGCTAAAATTTATTTTTTCATGGCCTTACAACCTTTTCAGTCAAGTGAGTTTTCTACAATAGATTTTTTTTCCAAAAAGTTTGTTTTTAGAGACAAAAATATGTTGTAAACATCTTATACTAATTTTGACTCAAAACTAATCTGAATTGTAAATTTCATAAAGCCTTGTACATTGTGAATACAGTTCATGTATTTGGTTGAAAATATCCTTCACTTAAGTGTATGCTGCCAACCAATGATTTTGTCTTGATTAAAAACCATCTGTTTAAAATCTTTGCCAATTATCTTAGAGTGACAAATGTTTAAATATGCTATTTTGTTGCAAATTTCTTGTTTATATTTGTAACATATGTTAAAGAGTTAATTTATATAATGTCTTTAAAGTAAAATTGTACATTTATTTTGAAAATATGTACAAATTATTCTGATGTTGTATAAATGTCAATAAAAGTTGACATGATTAAGGATAAACCTGTTTTCAACTCTGACTGTGAATGAAATTAAATGATTTTCTCGATCAAATGGGTTTTTAAAGGCTTCTTAGGAAAAATTGCACGCAAGGGAGGGAATTACCTAACTTAGTTTGTCTGAATGTAATTTTCTTGACTTTTGTATTGTCATGAGTGTTGATTTGAAATACCATCAGTTTAAAAGACTCAATTTAGAACCTTGATTAAGTTAAAAGCAAATATCTTTAAAGGAGTTTGCTATATTCGCCATAGTGTAAATGTTGTTATTTTGGAAAAAAATATAAGCAAAAAATAATATGTTTGTGTGATTTTTTTTTTTAGATGACTGCAGGGAAATGGGTCCCTCTTGATTTGTCACTTGAATTTCATTGACTTTTTCCGCCTTTCAAAAACTATAAAAAAATAGATAATATTTGATAAAAATTTTAACAGTTTTTGAGATACTGAAATGGGCAAAAATATGAATTCTTTAGAATGGATTAAACCAGAGAAGTTTAAAAATCTGACAAGGATCTCAAAACTTGAAATGGAAATATCGTTAAATGGATAAAAAAAACTTCATCAGTTTCTTGTTGGGAAGTGGCTCACTCTCCATGTCCCTTTTATTTAGGAGGAACAAGTAAATTTTACTTGAAATTCTTGTTTTGGGGTGACACACTCTCCATGTCTTTTCTTATTAGGAGCATCAAGTTCTAAATTCTAAATTCCTGTTTGGGGGGTGTGGTGACACACTCTATAAGTCTGTTTTTGTTGAGGAGGACCAAGTGAACTTTATTTAAAAGTCTGATTGCATTAAATAGGCGATGCCACATTTCTTAAAACCTGTCAAGTTGAACCATGTTATTTTGACAAAATTGGCAATATTCAGATATGTTTCTCCGTTTTAGGTACAACAAACATCTATTTCCGGTTTGCCAAGATTGGGCCTCCATGTCACATGGGTACATTTTTTCTGTTTATTTTTCCTTTTTATGGTTTTTTGTTTGTTTTAAAACAGAATTTTGCTTCTTTGCTATCTCGTTTTTCTGCCTCTGTTCCTTTATTTCCTTCATGTCAGCAAATCCCAAGATTGAATATAAATTTCATCTTATAATTGTAATAGTAATTACGTATTATTTATTTTTTATTTTTTTCAGTCATATCTGCAGAATAAGACATAGTGCTGAAACGTCTGATACTGAAAGAAAATTAGCAGTATTAATGTAAGTAGTCCATCAGTAGATCAATTAAACGTTTATTTTATCTGCTCTGGAAAAATTCTCGGGTAAGGCTGAGGATTGGATAAGGATAAGGATTGAGCAAGCGTAAGACTTGAATTCTATAGGTACTTAAATGTTACAGTTTCTCTAATTTTTATTTGGTTTAAATGCCTCTCGACTGGTTTTTTAAAAAGCGATTTTGACCTGTGTGCAATGTTTATTAGTTTTGTGGACTTTGATTAATGTCACTATTCGGGTTTTTCAGACAATAACATAAAATAACTTAATACCACCAGATCTCTCGCCCAAATGATTGCAGAAACCAATATCTTTCATTGTTAAAACATTGACAATCATATTTTCTACAATATAGATAATATGGTTATCGATGGCTAACAATGTAAGATTCTCTATGTAGCCAGTCACCTTCACTATATAGTGTGATTTTGTAGTAGCATTTATACCCTGCAGATATAAAGTGTATGTATTGTCTTTTGCAAAGCATGTGTATATTCAGGTCCAGCCCATGATCAGTGGTTCTCATGACAACACAGGCTTTCCCTACCACTAATACTGACTGTCGCAATAAGACAGATAGATATTAAGTGGGTCAAGCTGTGTTAAATAATCAAAATCAATTATTGATGAAAATATAGGTATAGATAAATCCTATTGTCATGTTTATTGACAGATGTTAAAATAAATGTTGAGAAAAGTGCAAGTTGAATTTTCCCAAGATGCCAAGCAAGCATCATGTATTATGTATAAAAACTTTATGATCTTTTAATTGAGATTTTCTCCATGTATTTGTTTTCAACTGTAATTTTTTTTCACCAAGAAGTCCCTTGTGTAATCCAGTTTTTGTCAGAACTGATGACATGGAATTTCAGTGCATAACCAAATCTTTTAATTGAGATGTCTATCTATTTGTTTTTAACAGTAGAATTTTTTAACCAAGAAGTTGCTTGTGTAATCCAGTTTTTGCCAGAACCAGTGACATGGAAGTTCAGTGCCTAACCATTAATAATTCACTAATGAATTTTACTTCATGATGTCTTAATAAATGTTTTTTATGTGTATTTATAGATACAGAATCCAGGCTATATTGTGTTTTAAGTTGTATAAATTAAAGAAAACAGAAGCATTGAAATTCAAGAAAGTCATTGATGACCATAATAAGGTATTTTATGGACTAAGGGACATAACTCCATTGTTTTCAAGATATGTCAAATATTTATCCAATTCAATATTCCAAAAAACATTCTGAAACATACATCAAGAAGAATTTCACCATAGCAGGAGCAGTTAGTTTGTTTTACAAAATGTCTGAATATTTTAGACAAACCTGTTAATGCTCATAGAGGATTTCACAGTGAAGATTCATCTCTGGTTTTCAAAACCTTTTGACGATCCGTTATGTCAAAACTATAAAGTCATGTTCAAATTGTTTATTTGTTTTAAATAATAAAAGAAATTGCCTGTGATAATTTTGCATGGGGTTATTCCCACAAATAATGACATTTATATTTTAGACAATGGAAACAAAAAACAAACCTTTTTTATTGCTATTTTCAGGACAAAGACCACCAAAATAAGGACTTTTCACTTCCCTGTGGGATGATTCTTGTATTACATCTTTTCTTGTGTACATTGAATCTGCATTTCTTTCTCATGATCCCATGTACTGTTTCTTACAATTTTGCAGTGACTTTTGTTCGAGATTTCAGATGATGCTTCATATTTGTGGCAATTTAGTTTCTTTAGTTGTAAAATTTGCTATGTTATGAGCAGGTTAAATGTAGCAACAGTTTGCAATAATTTTTTCTAGTTGCAAAAGTCATGAAAATAAATCGTTCACAATTCAAGTTTGTTTACCTTCATCAGTTGGTAATTTTCTTAATTGCAGTATTGTGAAGTAAATAAAAGGCATTTGTTACATAATATTTGATATTATGTAACAACTAGGAAAAAAGCACATTTTTTTATTTCAAAATTACGACTTTAAATTGATGAAAATTTATACTCAAGGTCATTAGGAATCCACTGAAACTAACAAACAATGGCTAATGCCAAGTTTTCTTTTTTTCAGTCTTCATCTTCAAAGCAACCAAGTCATGCACCGTCCCCTCACTGGAATAACAGATCAACACCCTCGCCGATGTCCCCCTCCCCTTCACCTGCAGGAAGTGTGGGTTCTGTTGGCTCACAGGTAAGTTTCTTAGGGAGGTAACAAAGTTATAATAATGATATTTTGGCATGTCAAACAGTTGCTTGTCTATCCAGTGGATCTAAAACCAAAATTGAAGACTCACAAAGGTTAAATGTTAGACATTTGCAGATTCTTTATTTGTGTGTCAAATTTGCCATTCATTTAATGAGTCAGATATAATTCGTGATCTTCAACATTAAACTTTAATTTGATGATTTACTTAAATTATAAAAATGGAAGAATATAGTTTGGCTATCAAACAGCAGATTATCAGACACTAAATTTCTAAAAATGACTGGAGGTGAGTGTTTGACCTTAAACAAAAAACAGAACAAATAAAAAACATGGAAGTCTTAAGGATTTTTTTGGTAATTATTAAAAAAAGAGGAAATGTGGGGCAAATGTTCAGGAGACCATACTCCATGTCTGTAAAAAAAAACAAATGATGACTGAATGCCAGTTACAATAACAACACATTCAAAGGATTGCAAGTTAATACTTTATTAGATCGACATGTTTCGGTGCCTCAGACAAAATGAGGAAATGTTTGAATCTAAAGGTCCTCCCTCACAAGGCCTTTGACAAAGACATAATTCATGATGAGGTCAGTGTCTAAACAGAGTAGACCAACATTTACATGAATGAGTACTTAATAAAACATTTGTTTTGTAGGAAAGCTGTGGTAATTTCACTCCGTCTAAAATTCTTAACGGAAACATTTCCAGTCAGCCAGCCATGTCGTCCCCAGGAACGGTGGCAGTTCCTCAGCGGATACATTCCATTACTCAACAGTATCTTAGTATCGTTAGTCATGTTGTCCAGTGCCATGAATTCTGGGATCAAGCTGAAAATGCCTATAATGATCACAAAGGTAAGACGATTGTTCAAAGCGTATTAACAGTACTCTTAATACCTGTACTCCATTTGTACCTTTTCTTGAGTTTTTTTGCAGAAATATGCCGTCCATGAAAATTGATTTCACTGAAAATAATGAAATAATCACATTACACTTTTGGGGGAAATGTTAAATTATGAACATGGGAATTTGACAAAAATTATGAAATCACAAAAATAAATACGCACAAAATAAAAGATAAATACTGTAGTTATTTATAGTTCTATGTTGTTTACCAACACTTAAATTAAAGCAAACCACATATCTGTTCCATTGTGCAAAATGTAATGATTTGTGTTCTTCTGGACATGCTCCGGGGGTGTTAATACCGTATTGAAGGTCGTAAAGTTGTGACCTGTCAACAAGATGGCATTTTTTAAATTTATTTCATGAACTTGTGTTTTGACACCATCAGGTTGATTATTGGTCGTCAAATACACAACTGACACAAGAGTTTGATGTGTTATTGTAATTTAGTTTGGTTTTTTTTTTTTTTGGAGAATCTTATTTTCATTTCTTGCAGGAATTTTTCATTCGTTTGTATTTGTCAGTAAATTTGCAAAACATCACATTAACAACTTTTCAAGCATACTGCATTTGAAATTTAAAAAAATATAGAAATGGTGTTCATCAAGTTACAAAATACATCTCGCAATCTCGCATTAAATGTAGCCATTTATTATCTAAAACATTGAATCAAAACATTTAGATTACATTTTTCATTTTAAGACATTTGGGAAATTTGTATATGTCTTAATAGACCCTTGCATATCTCAAATTTATGATCAATGCTTATTTTTTCTCGGTTGACATATAACCATTCTATGAAGAAATTGTTGATCTTTATTGTATTGGCTTTTAATTTACTTCTGGTATTTGAGTTAATTTGTTCAATGGTTTTGAATTTTTTAAACATAACCATAATTTATAAAGAATAAAACTTTAAATAAATCTTTCATTTGACATTTCAGAATTTTATGAAGAAGTTGATGATCATTGTGGGTCTTTGACGTTACATTCATCTGTGCCAGATCTGGTCTATTATGTACAAACTGGTCTTCAAAAGATCAAAGACAATACCTGACAGTGATCCAAAGATCAAAGACAATACCTGACAGTGATCTAAAGATCAAAGACAATACCTGACAGTGATCGAAAGATCAAAGGCAACACCTGACTGTTTGATCCTCTGGCAGCTAGTTGACGGCTGATAACCATTGTGATAAAACCAATGTCTTGGCATTCTCAACGGGTCTTCCACAGAAATGTCTTACCAATTTTACCTTCCTGGAAGACTTTGATGAAAGGAGTTGTTTTATGTTGAAACTTTGGTGCCCCATGATTTTGCCAATGGGAATATGTCATTTTAGTGCTTTCTGCAAAAGAGAAACCTTTTTATTATTGTATCTGTTTTGTTTTTCAGCATTAAGTTGATGTTTTTTGACATAATAAGTAGTTGGGGGACTCAATTTTGATGAAAATGGATCTGTTTAAGAATCTGTATTTTTAGAATTATTTATATCGGAGATTAACTAGTCGTTCAGCAAGTACTCTAGGAGGTTTTTTGTGTTATTTTTTCACCAGTACCACTAATTTTTCTTTTTTTTTTCTAAAAAATAAAATCTACTTAAAGTACTTATACACTGTTATGGTCAAATATTTAAAATGCTCAGAGCAAGATTTTTTGAATGGTTTACAAAACAGCTGTAGATAAAAACTTATGAGATTGACGTGATCAAAAATTAGAAACACATGTTGCTTTACTTTGAATTAATTTCCTGGTAAATCAAGAATTTTGTGATTTGTTAAAAGTAAGCACTACATTCCACTTGGAGATATTGTTGTTAACTGTCATGCAGTTTTTTTCCCTGTTAGGAGATTTTGTTTGGTGATGAAATAACAGAATTTATTTTATATTTTTAAGTTGTCCCCATGTTAAAATTATAAATATATGTTAAGTATAAACTTGGTTTTGCTGGTAATTTTTGTCAAAAGTTTTACTCTGTGATTTAATAGATGTACAGTTTTGAATTTTCTGTTTGTCTAAATTTTAACTCCTTGGTTAATTAACTTTAAAATTTATTTCATACTTTGTAATTTTATGAATAGTATTAGGTCAACTAAACATAAACAACTTAACAAATAGTCAGTGATATTAGTATGAAACTTTGTAAATGTGTAAATTAAGTCCACATTATATTTGGATGAACTGAATGGGCATGCAAGATGAGACTTGAGTTTACATTGTTTTACTATGGAAAAAAAAATTTTCCAACCATATTTTACAGTTTACAGATTATTCTTATCTGCAACTTCAATATTTTTGATAGCTTTTAAGAATGAAATCATTTCCAATTCCCCCCCCCCAAATTTTTCCATTTCATAAAATTTTTTATGATTTTAACATGGGACAAGAACTCTTGGAAATCCGTCTTTTATTAAGTTTTATAAATTCTATTTATAGCATGACAAGAAGTGCATTCCACTGAAACATTCAAAGTACTACAGCAATAAGACGTTTCGTTACTACGGCAATATTCTGTTACCATAGCTACTAGTCAATGGTTGTTAAGGAAATATTAGAAAAAAGATATCTTGCATTGTATGCATTTTCATGAATTTTTTATTGAAATTTTTTTCTCAGCAGTGATTCTGCTGATTGCCAAAGTTTATACAATAGTATTGCCTTGTTAAACAGCAGAGAGTGCTAGATTATGACCTTCTGACAATGACTAGAGATTTCTTTCTTGTAAAGTGAATGCTCTTATTTCTATATGTATTAAGACCTGTGGTTGTTTAAGACTAGAATTGATGAACATCACAGTAAAAGAAATATCTTCTCCTGTATGGGATTCAAAATTTGTCCGGAGAATTTTATTGTTAGTAAAAATGATGTATAGTTAATAAGACTGATCATGTTACTACTGTGATGAATAATCGAGATTACAAAGTCAAAGTTTGTAAGAGTACAATTATTCTGTGTAGTTAGAAAGGGTAAACAGTTTATTCAGTTGATAAAATTGTATTCAAATTGAGACTTGTATAGTCATTCATGCAGCCTTGAAGAAATTTCTTTTACTGTGAGCATGGCCGGTGGTTATCCTACAAAATTGTCCAAAAATATTATATTTATTGTTCCAATATTATATATATATATTTATTAAACATTTGTACATAAAAATTAGTTTATGCATTATTTAAAGTTGTGTATTTTTTGTTCAGCAGTTGAATGTTATCAAGAGATTTAGATTTAGTCAAGGTAAATGTTAATGGGAAGATCCTCATGCTGCGCCTCTCATAGAAAATGATGTTATTTATAAAATCTGTAAGAGTTTAACCACAGTCGCTGGAACATCATCAGTATTTCAGTCTTTTTTCTTGGTTCAATTATTGTAATTGCATGTTTTAAAACCAAAATTCTTCAAACAGTCCTGAATTTTGTACAGTCAAACGTGAAGAGGTCACCTTTGGAAAGAAAGAAAAGTGTCCATTTAAGACAAGTGACCTCTTGATAAAGATTATGATGAAGTTTAAAACAATGGGAAACAGAAAAGGTACCAGTTAAAACAAGTGGCTGCATGATACAGTTGGTTTGGACTGCTGCTTCATGAGATTGTGAAAGCTCTGGGATATAGAAGTACTAAGTCATTATTTTAATGAGCGGGCAGAAATGAGACCTATTCTATTAATGTTATTTCGCCTGACATACATAAATGTAAGAGATTTTGAAATAGACATAATTCATTTTTATCAAAGGGAGTGAATTGCAAAAACACTTGGTCAAGAGTAGTGCACATTCATTAATATTATTCTTGTTTACATAGGAGTTTATAATTATATTTGGCAAAATCAGAAATGTTCACGGAGTCAAATTTATGTTGTTTTTTTCATGTTTTGAATTTCTGTGCAGATTAAGTGGTTTAATTTCATATAGGAATAACTTGATTTAAAGGCAGTTCTTGTAAAAATAATAATTATTTGAGTGAAAATTGGAATTTGTTTGCTCAATTATTCATTTCAAAATCTCTTCTCACATGTGTACTTGTTAACCAATGAAATTGTCTTGCACATAGTGTCAAATAAGAAAGGTGTCTAATTTATTTGATAGAAGACTATATATTTTGCAAATTTTATATATAATTTCAGAATGATACATCAAATAGTTTGTGATTTCAAATGCTATTTATAGATTCTAACTTGACATCTCAAGATTTTGTGTCCATATCTATTTGTGAAATACCTCCAACATATAACAGTGCATTAGTCATTTTTTCTGCCAAAATGTCTCAAATGTTTTGAGATGACCCCTTTACTAGTTTACTTTGTCACGACTTTGATTGGACATTGTGTATCACATGATAAAAATAATTTCTAGTCCCGCATCCATTTTCATTTGACTATAAAGTTCATATAATCTTGGTTCTGTATGTAAGACAGTCCCTAAATTAACGTGCACTTAATTCTTAGATTAAGAGATTTTTTATGCATTAATTGGATTTTTCCAGTCCTTAGCTAATTGTCTAACAGTATGACACTTAGATAAAAAGCAGCAAGTGAGCATTTATCTGTTTTAAGAATCATAAACATTTAAGATTCTTTCCTGGTGATTTCCGAACTGAAGAATTAAATGAAAAAAAAAATCCTTAAAGCTCATGGTCAAATTGATAATAAGGCCATTTGCCTGGGAAATCTGGACTTCTTAATTTCAACAAATTTGTATAAAAGTTTTTAAGGGGTAAACCATTATGTTAGGAGAAATTATAAGTAAGGTGAATACAATAGTTTGAAATTTGTAATATATTTATAATTAATTTATATTCTCTTTTGATCTCTGAATAAATTATATCATATTTATAATAATTTATTTTTCGAATGGAAATCAAATTGTTACTATGCCAAAAGTTGGACATTTGTGTATAGTTTTTTGTTGATCATTTGTATTATATTTATATCATTGTTTTCCTGCCTTCAATGGGGTTTGCAGTCAAACTGCTGGATGTCTAATAGTTCAAAGAGATGTTCATGACATTTTTGATTGTACATATTTTATCAAGAAAAAACATAGCCATGATATAATATGTTTCAGTAACATGAGTAGTCTTAGTTTGGTTGGCCAAGCTCAATGCCATTCATTTCCTGAATTTGGAATTTGGTATGCTGCATGTTTTCAAACCATAACTTTTCAACTAAACTTCATGAGAAATATTTGTGTGACCTCCAAGGGGGTGGGGCAGATCCAGGATTAGAGGTTAGATAGGGCTTGATGACGAAATTTTACTCTTCTGATTTCTAGATTATAATGTGATTTTCCTCATTGTTTTGTTTTGATTTTGGGGGGGGATTTTAGGGGGAAAATTGGGGTGTACATCAGTTCCCCACCTAGGAATCTTACCTTATCTCACAGTACCAAGTTAAAAAGACAATTCACACAGCTCAAAATTTTTATTTATTTCCCTTTCTATTGTGTAAATTATTAAGATCCAAGTACTGCTCCTATCATTAGAATGTAAAGTTATTTTTGCTGCAAACCCCCCCTACTGAGGGTATATTTTATTTTGACTGTAAGGGTATTTGGGTCTCATTCTCATTAGCCATGTTGATACAGACTATTAATATGTCAAGTGCTTTAACATCAACAATTTATCATGTTAAAAGTGTCTTGTGTACAGCTATTTGTTGACAATTGAAAAAAAAACTGCCAAACTTATTTGGCCGTATGAAATAGTTATATTGCAAATTGTTTCCGCACCTGTTTTTGTTAATGCAACCAGTCCCAATAATTATTGTAAAAATCTTCATATTGTTTATATTATTAAACTGAATGTGGTTGGGTGGGAAGGAAATTTTTTGTGGACACTAGTTGTGGGTATCTGCCCACAAAATAAATGCCAAAATCGAGGTGTTCATTTTTGGGTATGGATATTTTGATAAAATTCTATTAGATGCCAAAAATTAGGGGAGGGGGTATTTATTGAATTAGATAATTGGTATCTACTTATGAGATAAATGCCAATATTTGGGTTGAGAGGGTAATTTGTGGACATTGATAGTTTATAACTGCCTGTTTGAAAAATGGCGAAAGGGAAGAATGGGGTTTAAACGGGTAATTCAGAAACTTCCTTCAACTCCACCACACCCACTTTAATGCAACAACCCTAAAGGGATTTTTATATAAAATTCTGATATTGTAAATTCCCATAATTGCATTCCAGTAACGATGCTTTCATTGCAACTAAATCTCATTATAATTACATTTGGAACAATTGGATTATCTTTGATAAGATGGATAACTGCTTATAATTCCAGACTTCAATTCGTGAATCAGATTCTCAAATCATTGAGTTTTCTTCAAATATTAAAAACTTAATTGTGGGAGTTGTTATGAAGATGTTGAGAAATTCCTCAAACAGAGATGTGTTTTGAAATTGAACCTAGGCTTGCATAGCATATAATCTACATTTTCTTGTTACAACTTATTATTGGGTGCTTTGTCCTAAAATCACATATTAAACTTGCATGCTGATCATTAAGAAAGAAATAGTATTACTGTGGACACATACCAAATTGAGGCCAGTTTTTTTAAAGGACATTAAAAAATATTCTTTTTTTTCTTAATGGAAGATATTTTTGTAACAATCTGTTCAATTCTAATACCATTGCTGAGCAATGCTTACAGCACATCAAGTTCAGATTGGAAAACCATGTGAAGAAATTTATTTTGCTTCAGATTTTGAAGCATGGCCGAGCTATTTATTGACGCCCAATCGGTTTAAGCAGCTCAGCTGTGCTGCAAATTGTATAAATATTACCTCGTTATACATGTACTTCCTTGCATTTCCTGCTCTATGCAATCACATATAAATGAGTGCTAAGAATGTTTTACGTTGCCCTCCCTTCGACAAACTCCCACTGTGCTACTTCCATTGTTTCAACACAGAATTATTTGAATTTCTGTTGTGTGTATATATGGTGCTAGGTTATATATACGTGTGCTAATTGATTATTGTGATAAATTTCAGATGACAAATTTTGTAAATTATTCAAGTCTTTCTTTTATTTAAGTAGTTTTTACACCAGGTTGTAGAATAGTTATTTATTTCTTGTTCCTATGTAGCTTGTAAAATGATAATCTTTATATTTTAAAAAATAACTATGGAATGTTTTGTACACAATACAGAGGAGGCTTTTTATCTGTTCATGTTTAACTGTTACTTCTTTTAGATGCTGCTGGCTTTTTTATATGCATAGGCATGTAAATCGGATACACAATATTTTTTCTCTAGTAAAATTCCAAAGAATTTCAAAATGTAATATGTTGCATATTTAAAAAAATATATAAGAAATATTTTAAGGCTTAATAATTTTGCTGAACTGCATTTTTTTTTCTTATTTTCTATATATTACAAGCTAGGAAATCTATTGCACTTTCAAAATTGTTAAGTACATTCTACCTTGAAAGTGCTCAGTCTAATAATTAGGAAGTTAACAATTAAAAAAAACAATAAGGTTTTAATAAATTTATCATTAAGTTGGTTACCCTGTCAGGGACAGGATGTCCAACAAAATTGTATTGACCATATTTCTTGTATTAAGTGTCCATGCCCCAGTAACTGGCCCCACACCTTAATTATGATTGCAATCCTTAAGATGCCCGCGAACATCTGTATTGTAAGATTCAGAAACTGAGATTGTGGCAATTTGATATCAAAACATATTTAATGTAGGGGGAGGAAACTAGAATTATTCATTTTGGGGTATTCTTAACTATGGAACAAAAAAATACTTTGAACAGGACTTGAAAGAATTTCGATTTTTGCTAATTCTAATAAGCATCCCTTGGCCCACCCTGGGCACTTAATACAAGGAATATGGTATTTAGGTCTGATACCAAATTATAAATTTCTTCAAATTTTGGGGGTATTTTGGGCATTCTGTGCTAACTGAATCTGCCTTTTCAGTTTTCAGTCCAAGTACAACTGATGAAATGCTTATAGATTCTTTATTATATCTGGTAGTAAAACCAAGGCTATTTATTGCTTAATTATTTCTGTTAGCTGATGAACACATGTAGAATGTGGAAAATAAGTTGATCTCTGTTGCAGTTTTCCGGTCATTGATATATTTTTCTCAGACATGAGTATTTAAACAGCAATTTCAGGTGACAGACATTAGCACTGGATAAATATACAATTTTGTTTTAAATATTGTGAAAAAACTTGTTGATATCATTCCAGCTTTGTGTTTTAGATAATTAAGAATTAACTGGTGCCGATTATGTTCTCATTAAATGAAACCAGTTTCTTCCTCGTGATCTTCCTTTTTTGTAAATTTCTGAAAAGGTAACCATGGATTCAGATGTCATATAATGTAATCAAAAGTATTCAGCAACCTTGGCTTGCACATCACTGAGTATTCATATTTATTTATCATCTCATTTGTTTCAATAGTATTTTTTGCTTATCTTGTTTTTTGTGTGTTAAATTTTTGTCAGGGAGGATCATATAGTTTTGTTAAGTATTCATGTAGACTCCACTTGTCCAATAAATTTCTCATTATTTTATCATGAAAAATCTCTATTGTGTAATTATTTTTGTTATTTAATCTCTTTTGAACCATGGTTGCCTTGGTAACAGATTTCTGTGTTCAGAGGTATTTTAATGATATTTTGTATAAATATGAAATGTACGAGAAACCTGTGCAATGAAAGAGACATTTTATATTTGACAGAAAAATATGCATTATTATTTTTGTTTACATCACCATGACGATGGTTGTGTTGATGTTTATTTGTTTATTTGCCATTGATAAAGACCACATCAAATTGGTTCTATTTGTGATGATAAAAATAGCATTGTTTCTATACTTGTATGAAATGAGCTCATTATTTGTTTGTAAATTTGCAACTATGAAATACATTATTGAATAAAACCAAATGGTTTCATTAAAGATCAAGAATTTAATTTGTATTGGTCTTTAAATTCAATATAGGCCAAATTATATACTTCATGTTCATTATTAAAATGACACAAATGTGTATTTGCTTTTGTTATTTGTATCCTAAATGGCCAAGGAACAAATATTAGGACCTTTTAGATCATTCATACATAGTCCAAATAGTTTGAATATCTCTTGTTCTGGTATCATGTAGGCAGTCTCATTCAATCTCGAAACCTCCAATCTAGCATTCTAAATCTCTTTACATTTTTTGCCCAGAACAATTTTCAATCCTTGAGTTTAGAAACAAAAAATACAATTGTTAATTTTAATATTGATCTTCACTCTTTTGGAAATTTACACATAAAGTGTTTTCAGTAGGTTTTTGAATAACAGGAAACTTTTTGATGTAGGCGGAGAAGAGTTTATAGGCTGCTGACAAAAAATCACGTAAAATCCATCTGAATCGGTGTATTTTTTGTTGTCCAAAATGAAATAGCCAGACAAATAAATGGCAATCTGGCTCTTAATTAAAAAACTGTCACAAATACAGCCTGACAGTAGCTGTACTCAATTTTGTTCATTTTAACACGCATGTATTGATTTTGGGATTGTCTGGAAATTTAAGAAGTTCTTTACAAATGTAATTTTAATTGACTTCTGATGTTTTTCCCTCTAGCATACCTGTTGGTGGTTATTCTAGAAAAGTGCCTTATTTGCCTATAAATTTGTAATTAATCTGAATATGGGATGGATTTTGGTTTATCCTTTATTTTTATAATTAAAGACGACATCCTTGCCAAATAATAGTGATTTACCATACCAAAGATGCTTCACAAATATGAAAAAACAACATGTTCAATGTGAAATTAACATGAATAGTCAAAATCTGATGTGTATAGTAAAAAGTAAAAAAAGTAGATATGGTATGATTGTCTATGGTCAGCCATTCAAAACATGAATTGCAGATATTTACAGGTTGCCTTAAGGGCTTCAATGACAAATGGGCAAATATCTCCACCAATAAGACAAGCTGTAAAAGGTCCCTATTATAAAATGTGATGATATTCAAATGTAACAATAATTGGGCAAATAATTATTCAATGTAAAACTAGCAACACTAAAACATAAAAAACATCTGCTGGATTACAGGTTCTTGGCTTAGAGGAAAAAAACATCAAGTATGTGTTGAGGTTAATCATGTTTGAAGGCACTCAACCCTCCCCCCTAACCTGGGACAAAGGTGTAACAGAATGACATAAAAACAACCCTTAAAAACCAACTGCATCAGATTTAACATTATGAAGTTGATGCAGAGTATGCAGACAGTGAAAAATAAAAAGAGGCAAAATGGTGTACAGACCTGGAAAAGCTACTTATGAAAATGAAAATATATGAGGTAAATGTCAGAGAGATAACACTCCAACCATGAGAGGTAATTGACATCTGGAGGTATCCACAAGAGTGGAATACCACGCCTTGTGAAATGCTCTAAATCTTGCTGTTTCTGACAGCTTGTTCAAAATCCAAACACAGTTGATAACATACCTGGTTATCTCAGACTATGACATGTAGTTGAGACATCGAACATTTAGCATATCATTTATAGACAAAAAAACTACATATAGGCACTGTCATAGAAACCAAACAATGGAATCGATGTTCTTTACTCAGTAATATTGAAATTCAAACCAACTAAATTTCTTTAAAAATAATCACCACTGCAAGAAACTTGACTTAACATAGCAAATAAAAACTTTGAACCAAAATGGATTAAGATAAAAAAAAAACAACAGATATTCCTCAACTTCCTGAACAAATTAACTTCAGTACAGATCTTGTCATTTCAGGTGATATCACTTCTTCTTCTTCTTCTTCTCTTTGTATAAGCTTCCTCTTATTAGGAACACCGTTCCTTGTAGAGGGTCGAGTTTTGTATTGGCCCTTCTATTTACACACTATGTACAGTAGGGATAAAATCTAAAATATTCTCAATAGACAGAACTATTAAAATTGATATGCACTGAGTGATGAGTGTCGGCAGCCCTCATTTAACCATCTGTTTCAATCTTGCGTTGTGTAGTCTATAGCACAAGTTCAATGTCATTTCCTCTATTTCACAAACATCTGAGTTTGTCAATAATTCAGAAAACAGTTCCAAATAATTTGTACAATCCACTATTAGGAGTGTTAACTTGTTCCTGTCAGTAAATATACTATTCCATTTATTTGCTCCTATTTTCTTCACAATATTTGATTTAATTGGAGTAAATGCATCCTTCCGGACATCACTTAATACTGCACATGTTGTTAGCATATGTGGGAGATC
>JARWCS010051863.1:12500-15000 GCA_034783895.1 Geukensia demissa
ACTTGTGTCATGTAAATTCATCTAAACTCAATTGGCAATTTAAAAGTAATGTTTTTACAGTTCAAACATTAAGATTTTCTTTGTGTCAAGAGCAGAAATTCTGTAATTAAAAAAAAAAATAAAAGTTTCATAAAAATGTCTTCTGAATTAGGCCATTTGCAAAATGTCAATTAGCAAATGCAGAAGATTGAATTTGTGTGATTACTGACAGCATAAAAATGCTCCCAATTTTTGTTTGTTCATTGGTTTTTATAAAATCATTTATTAGGCATTCAAGAGACATATAATCTCACAACTCGGAGCTGGAGATATTCCTTTTTAACTTCAGCTACATGTATATCGTGAAAACTATTTCAATGATAATGGATTGTTAGAGCTTTACTAGGATAGTTCCCCCACTGAGTCCTCCCTCATGAGGGGTTTTTAGTGAAGGCTCTCCCACCTTTTCTAATGTTTCTAGGGTGACTCCTGCTGCTATGGAGAGGAAGAGCTTCTCGCGGGTCACTTTGCCGGACACTTCCTGTAGAATCGGCGACACGACGTGTGGTTTGACGGCGATGATGATTAGGTCGCTGTTCTCCACAATCTCCAGGTTATTGTTTGTGATCCGCACACCTTGTTCCTGGAAGTTTGTGAATTGACAGATTGACATAGTACTGTAGTGCAGTAGATTAAAATCAGCCACACAACATGAGGTTTGATGAATTGATGGTGATAGTTCTCAACAAACTCAAAGTCATTAATACATGTGTGTAGCAGTATTCACTGTACAACACATGTGTAATTGTGTTATTGTTTACATACTACTGGACTAGAAATCTAAATAGAACATGTACATGTAGGATTCTAGCAGAGAATATAAATAATAAACTTGACTAGATTTACATGAAGATCATTCAAAACACTTTGATGAAGCAATAACTACTTTATGTTCAAAGAAAATACACATGTACATTGTTTACAATGTAAAGACCTCTACTGATAAAGAGCACATGACCCATCATTTTTTACCTACTGGTATGATTTTTTCTTGCATGTAGTCTGTTTTAGAAAAGTTGTGTTATCAACAAAGTTCCTGTACTTACTCTGATAGTGTCTAACATCTGGGGAACGGTATCACTGGCCATTATCTTATGAGGTTTCACAACCCCTAAAAATAAACAAAATGCTTACTTTGCATTTTTAAAATAAGAATTAACATATTACAGTATCTGTGTCAGATGTACTCATGATAGAGTTGGGAGATTAATGCTACAAAGATATATATGTAACTTAATCTCTCTCTCTCTCTCTCTCTCTCTCTCTCAGACAGTTCATTGTGAGATGATGCAATGTTTACAAACTGTCTAACACACACTTTAAACAAGATGATGAAATGAAAATCCTTAACATGCAGTAGGAGCGTGATCTGTGACCCAGCCAGTACAAACTACAATGATCCTTACAAGCATTGGGAATCAATCATTCAGGTAACAGATTTTAATTGCATCATTCTGAAGTTTACAAAGATATCAACTACATGCATCTTCATTTTCAAAAATTTTGTTAAACTGCAAACTTTAAATAATTTTTTCTTGGTTAGTTTACCATAATTGGTGCTCTGATATAAAAATATCAAAGAGCATTTTATTCTAAGAATTATATTATTATGTTGTTTAATTTGCATATTTCATATTTAATATAATACCAAAACTGCATTTTGATTTGTAAACTTCAAGGAGGTCAAATAGTTATCTGTCTTAAATTCATTACTTTCTTCACACATGTCTTATATACTCTCTTTTCTCAAAATTTCTATCATATGACGAGAATAAGAGGGGATAATCTGAACCCCCTGGCCTATGATCATGATGATTTACATGTAGTCTCTTCATCAATTATCCTACATGTAGTCTTAATACTCAGTTACTGTTTTTTAAGTGTCCAATGCTGTTGACTAAATTGTTTTCAATTAGAATAGATCATACACTGTGACAAAACAGTTGTTTTGTAAACATTTGCAAAAATCGACCGGCATTTAATGATGATGCAACGATGCTGCAGCAATATTTATTAGAGTGATTTCCCTTTAACGCACAAAAATTGAGTTGACCTTAGCCGAACTTTCCTCACCTTTTGAAATGAATCCCCTGCTCATGGCTTGGGCCATGCGGCCAGCCCCGATAAATCCGATGGTCATGCTCTCACTCACAGTGAACCTCTGATCCTCTGTTCGAGCCATCACGGTAAGCTTTTTATATGCCGACCGTGTTAAAACGTTACGTAGATGCGCACCAAGCTCCAACGACCTTGTCCCGGAAGTAAGACAAAATGAAAGTTAAGTCTGTCCATGTGGAAAGAGCTCCTTTCAGTTCATATTTCTTTAAATATAAATAAACGTATTCCACATAACTAAACATGACTTTTGACATCTTGATACATGTAGTTGTTTTTATTTTATCAAATAGGATGTTTAATGTTATTCCTTACGCGCGGATCCAGATTTTAATCAAAGACCTGA